>JAQQBG010000272.1:0-2500 GCA_032199755.1 Ambrosia artemisiifolia | reverse complement strand
CCAACGGGCCCGAACACAACCCGTTAAACTATTTTACCCGAAAACATGATACGATGACACTAATCAACTCTAACCATGCCCGCGAGCAAGCACGCAAAGTTTCGTGGCGATTAGGCGTCGTTCGGTGGTGTTTCGGAGAACACCGGGTGTTGGATGGATGCCCGGCCCGCGGGCCCACGGACCCGAAAGCAAAGTATTTTTACGGGACCCTTATATTTCGTTATTTCGAAGGCTCACACAAAGTTTCGTGGCGATCCTAGATCGTTTGATATGGTTTAGGGCCAATCACATAGTCCGGCGCACCGTCAATGGCCCGGTCAACGGGCTGACCCGATCAAGGCGGACCGTGACACCAAACGTCTCTGGTTAGCCCCTAGAACACCCACGTAAAGTTTCGTGGCGATCCGACGTCGTTTGATGGGTTTACGATGATTACATAACGAATAAACGTCCCGGGCCGACCGAGCCCGGCCCACGGGCCCACGGGACCCGAACCCAGAATTTTCCGGTTCCGAACATCTTAAAACATTGCCCCGAGGCACCACGCAAAATTTCGTGCCAATCCGACGTCGTTTGATGGGTTTTTGATAGGGTCCCAAAAAATTATCATTCCTCAAAAAATTAATGTCTATTCCTGAAACTTAACTTTTTGTGCAATATGTATATATAGGGGAGGGGTGTGTGTTGGGAAGGGCTTGCCTGGGTGAGGCTTGGCAGCGCCCAAGGAGGCCTTGTTGGCCGAGAAACAAGGCTGCCAAGGCCTTGTACACAAGCTAAATTGCCCCAAGCAAGCCACGAACTCGAGAACCAAGTGCCCCTCCTGCCCACGTTGCCTAGGAATGTTGCCCAACGACTTGGTTTCTCGCACAACGACTCGTGTACATAGGCCCAACGAGCAGCAAACCTCGAAAATTATCAATCCTCGAAAATTTAATGTCTGTTCCTGTCACAATGCTTTTTGTGAAATATGTATATATAAGGGAGACATGGGGCTTGAGCAACCCCAGTGCCCGACTAAGGCCAGTGAGGGCATACGAGATGAGAGGTTTCAAGCCTATTGTAGCACGAGGTGTGTCTCCCCAAGCCATGTTGCCTAGAAATCTAGCCTCGTGCCTTGTAAATGCCCCACATCATGCCTAGTTGTAAGCACGTTTGCTAGTGAATTGATGGATGCTTGGCAAAGACGCCCCACATTGTGCAGCATGTTGCCTAGTAGACAAGCCATGTTGCCTTGAATTATGCTTGTTTCCCACACGACGACTAGAACGATGGCTTGACGATGGCCTACAATGGGCATGCCTTCAAAAAATTATCATTCCTCAAAAAATTAATGTCTGTTCCTGTCACTTTACTTTTTGTGCAGAATGTATATATAGGGGGGTAAGGTGTCTTGGCCAAGCTAGTGCGGCCCCTCTCTTGAACTAGCACTAGCAGACCATCTTGTTGGCAGGATCAAAGCACGTGAAAACGTTGTGGGTGATGAAGTGTGTTGGCACGCCCAAGCCTTGACCTGATACACCACAAGATGGACCGCCATGATGGGTATGAGATGAGAATCCTCATGTCGTCTCCATCATGGCATTCAGCCATGGGTTATCATTGCCTTCGGGCAATGGTGCCCATGGCTGGCCGCTTCGAGGACGTCATGGGATATCGTTGCCTTCGGGCATCGGTGCCCATGACCGCCATGATGGGTATGAGATGAGATTTCTCATGTTGTACCCATCATGGCAATCAGCCATGGGTTAACATTGCCTTCGGGCAGTGGTGCCTATGGCTGGCCGCCATGATGGGTATGAGATGAGAATCCTCATGTCGTACCCATCATGGCATTCAGCCATGGGTTATCATCGCCTTCGGGCAGTGGTGCCCATGGCTGGCCGCTTTCGAGAACGTCATGGGTTATCGTTTCCTTCTGGCAGCGGTGCCCATGGCTGGTTGCCTTCAAGATTGTCCCTTATCGAGATTTGTCCCGCTGTTGTGATGCTTCTATTCCAAACATCATAGATAGATAAGCTGAGAGCAGGAACCCTGGTGCATCCAAACTCTTCATTCGGCCCATAGCGTCGTCTGCCATGAGTAATATGCATCGAACCCCATATTCTCAAAGCTTGCCTGCATATGATGTTTGGAATCCAAGCATCACAATATTTCCATCATGGGTATTGAAACCAAGTGGGGGTGGTGAGGATTGCTGGATGGCAAAGGGATGCAACACCGCATGGTGCCCATCGTCTAAGGCTCATACCTCCTTATTGCTCCCTTGATGCCTCTTTATCGGTGATGGAAAATGCGGGGCAAATCTGTTGCCTACGAAGCTTTTTTCTTTGTCGCCTTTGATACTGTTTTCGCATCGCCCGGTACATTCTAGGGATCGCTTTGGCTTGTGGTTGCCTGCTTGGCCTCTAGGCTTATGGCTGGTGACTACTAGCACGGTGGTTTTTGTGAATGCCAACCGTAAGGGTGCATGAGTGGTGTTTGGTTTGTTACGGGTGGTTGG
>JAQQBG010000271.1:0-2500 GCA_032199755.1 Ambrosia artemisiifolia | reverse complement strand
AAATCTCGATAAGGGACAATCTTGAAGGCAACCAGCCATGGGCACCGCTGCCAGAAGGAAACGATAACCCATGACGTTCTCGAAAGCGGCCAGCCATGGGCACCACTGCCCGAAGGCGATGATAACCCATGGCTGAATGCCATGATGGGTACGACATGAGGATTCTCATCTCATACCCATCATGGCGGCCAGCCATAGGCACCACTGCCCGAAGGCAATGTTAACCCATGGCTGATTGCCATGATGGGTACAACATGAGAAATCTCATCTCATACCCATCATGGCGGTCATGGGCACCGATGCCCGAAGGCAACGATATCCCATGACGTCCTCGAAGCGGCCAGCCATGGGCACCATTGCCCGAAGGCAATGATAACCCATGGCTGAATGCCATGATGGAGACGACATGAGGATTCTCATCTCATACCCATCATGGCGGTCCATCTTGTGGTGTATCAGGTCAAGGCTTGGGCGTGCCAACACACTTCATCACCCACAACGTTTTCACGTGCTTTGATCCTGCCAACAAGATGGTCTGCTAGTGCTAGTTCAAGAGAGGGGCCGCACTAGCTTGGCCAAGACACCTTACCCCCCTATATATACATTCTGCACAAAAAGTAAAGTGACAGGAACAGACATTAATTTTTTGAGGAATGATAATTTTTTGAAGGCATGCCCATTGTAGGCCATCGTCAAGCCATCGTTCTAGTCGTCGTGTGGGAAACAAGCATAATTCAAGGCAACATGGCTTGTCTACTAGGCAACATGCTGCACAATGTGGGGCGTCTTTGCCAAGCATCCATCAATTCACTAGCAAACGTGCTTACAACTAGGCATGATGTGGGGCATTTACAAGGCACGAGGCTAGATTTCTAGGCAACATGGCTTGGGGAGACACACCTCGTGCTACAATAGGCTTGAAACCTCTCATCTCGTATGCCCTCACTGGCCTTAGTCGGGCACTGGGGTTGCTCAAGCCCCATGTCTCCCTTATATATACATATTTCACAAAAAGCATTGTGACAGGAACAGACATTAAATTTTCGAGGATTGATAATTTTCGAGGTTTGCTGCTCGTTGGGCCTATGTACACGAGTCGTTGTGCGAGAAACCAAGTCGTTGGGCAACATTCCTAGGCAACGTGGGCAGGAGGGGCACTTGGTTCTCGAGTTCGTGGCTTGCTTGGGGCAATTTAGCTTGTGTACAAGGCCTTGGCAGCCTTGTTTCTCGGCCAACAAGGCCTCCTTGGGCGCTGCCAAGCCTCACCCAGGCAAGCCCTTCCCAACACACACCCCTCCCCTATATATACATATTGCACAAAAAGTTAAGTTTCAGGAATAGACATTAATTTTTTGAGGAATGATAATTTTTTGGGACCCTATCAAAAACCCATCAAACGACGTCGGATTGGCACGAAATTTTGCGTGGTGCCTCGGGGCAATGTTTTAAGATGTTCGGAACCGGAAAATTCTGGGTTCGGGTCCCGTGGGCCCGTGGGCCGGGCTCGGTCGGCCCGGGACGTTTATTCGTTATGTAATCATCGTAAACCCATCAAACGACGTCGGATCGCCACGAAACTTTACGTGGGTGTTCTAGGGGCTAACCAGAGACGTTTGGTGTCACGGTCCGCCTTGATCGGGTCAGCCCGTTGACCGGGCCATTGACGGTGCGCCGGACTATGTGATTGGCCCTAAACCATATCAAACGATCTAGGATCGCCACGAAACTTTGTGTGAGCCTTCGAAATAACGAAATATAAGGGTCCCGTAAAAATACTTTGCTTTCGGGTCCGTGGGGCCCGCGGGCCGGGCATCCATCCAACACCCGGTGTTCTCCGAAACACCACCGAACGACGCCTAATCGCCACGAAACTTTGCGTGCTTGCTCGCGGGCATGGTTAGAGTTGATTAGTGTCATCGTATCATGTTTTCGGGTAAAATAGTTTAACGGGTTGTGTTCGGGCCCGTTGGCCCTTTCGATCGTATTCGGGCCCGTTGTACTCGGGCAACATCCTGGAACAATGTGGGGACTTAGGCAAGTCACTATGCTTGCTCACAGTGCATCGTGGTTAGTTTACTAGGCCAGCCTCTTATTGCTTGGTCGCTCACCAACCTTGAAAGGACCCAAGTGTGTCAGTCTAAGGCATCGTGGTCAGTTCCTTAGGCAACGATGTGGGGCTTGGGCAAGGGACAAGGCATGGTTGCTTGGCAACATCCTGGAACAACGTGTGGCTTAGGCAAAGGCACTATGCTTGTTCACAGTGCATCGTGGTCAGTTTACTAGGCCAGCCTCTTGTTTCCTGATCGCTCACCAACACTGAAAGGACACATGGTGTGTCATTCAAAGGCATCGTGGTCAGTTTCTTAGGCAACGATGTGGGGCTTGGGCAAGGGACAAGGCATGGTTGTCTGGCAACATCCTGGAACAAAGTGGGGCTTAGGCAAGGCACTATGCTTGTTCACAGTGCATCGTGGTCAGTTTACTAGGCCAGCCTCTTGTT
>JAQQBG010000270.1:0-43072 GCA_032199755.1 Ambrosia artemisiifolia | reverse complement strand
TCATAACTTTTGCTTTTTTAACAGGTATTAGAGCCTGTTTATTAGTCTACCGTTATTGTCTTTAAGTAATGTAAAAATTCAATCCCTCTTATTCGATGATTCCTCGCTGATTGGTGGCGCTGCGGCGCTGCGATGTGCGCGTTGCACGTGCCGTACGAGGCGTGACACACGTGTCTCGCGTGTCAGACCAGCGGCGGACGCGTGTCACACGTGCGGCGCGCGTGGACACTGCCTCGAAGCACCTCCGCGCAGTCTGCAGCAGGCTGCAGGCACTCACCTCCGAGTCGCGCAGAAAGTCCGCCGTGACGGACAGCTCCATGCCCCTCCTCGCCCTGCCGCGCCGCTGCTCGCCGTCTACCTCCACCTCCTCGTCGTCATCCTCGTCGTCGTCCTCGTCTTCCTCGTCATCCTCCTCCTCCTCATCGTCGTCCTCCTCGCCGCCCTCGACGTCCTCCTCCGGAGGGTCGTCGGGCGCGATGCAGGAGCGCAGCGCCTGCGACGCGTGGCCCCAGCAGTCGTCCACGCCGGGCACGCCGCCCGCGCCGCCCACGCCGCCGCCGTGGCCGAAGCCCAGGTCCATGGTGAAGGGCAGCGGACTGCACATGGGCCCGCCCCCCGACGCGAGGCTACTACTACACCGACGGCTGCAGGCTAAGGTGCTGCGCCTTGCGACGAGGCTAGGCGGCACGAGGGGTATCTGACACTGGGGTAGCCGGCGTTTGCACTGGGTACGCGCACTAGCTAACACTGGAGCGGGGGCCGACACTGGGGTCGCGCCGGGGTTGGGCTGCAGCAGGGCATCCGGCGAGGGCTGCAGCGCGCGTGATGGGCTGGCGCTGTGTCGGATGTCACTGGTTGATCCGCCACGCCAGCTGGGCAGGGCACAACGGCGTGAAGAGGGGCGTGGCCGCGGCGTGGCGCGGCGTGGCGCCTAATCCCATGCACCACTTCACTCCACTGTCACAACACACAACACCAGGACGGCGACGCGCGGCGACGCCGACGACGACGCCCGTCTGTCACTGCCTCGTCGCGCGCGTGACACGTGACAGGCGCGGCGGCTCGTCACGCCCGGCTCGTCACGGCCCGGTGTGCCAATCGGCCGGCCCGTCGCAGATCGCGGTTGCCGCGGGTCGCGAAACGCGCTGGGGCGTCGACGGCGTGGTGCAGCGTCGGTCCGGGCTGCCGGGGCGCGGAGCGCGGAGCGCGGAGCGGAGGTTGCGCTGTGGCCACGTTGCGGCTCGGCCGGCCACGCGGACGCTGCGGACGCGGTGGAGAGGGCAGGGCGTAGCAGGGCGTAGCGGGCCGCGGGGGTGGGGGAGGACTACACGCCGCGGCGTCCACGGAGCGGCGTCGCCACCACGCTGAGCCCGGCTACACCGGAGCAGCACCGGAGCGGACCCGGAGCGGACCCGGAGAGGCTGAGTCCTGGCGGGCTGGCGGGCTGGCGGGGCGCTGCGCGGAGTGGTGGCCGGGGCCGGGAGTTGCGGCGGTGCGCGCGGGGCTGCGTTTGGCCGTCCGACCGGCACGGGAGGGGCGCGGCGGCGCGGCGGCGCGGCGGCGTGGAGGAGGGGCGCGACGCTGAGCTTCGCTGTGCGCAGGGCGCCACAGTTAACAGAGTGGGGGGCTCCTCCTCCAGCTCCGTGACACAGCCAAGCACATGGTCGTGGACATCGCGGAGCCCTCTGGTCCTAAAGCGTTCTTCCAAAACGCTCCATCAAGCAGGTGAACATAAATTGGAAAGCCTCGTGATGATGCCCTACTCCCACCTGGCGGAGATGAGTGATTTCCTTGGAAAGCCCCTCGTCTCGTCACTCCACGCCTCTGCGCCGCCTGCAGCCTGCAGCGTAGGCCGTCCCGTAACGCCCCGGTGTCGGCGGGTTGCCTACCCGGCAGGCGCTCGCACCGGCCCAGGGCTACAAACAAATCCCCGATGCGCGCCCTCCAAGTCGGCGTCTGTCGGCGTCGTTTCCCTGTCACGTGGTCGGGCCGCGGTCACTTATTCATGCCTCGTGGAGGGCGCCGCGGACGCCGTGGCCGACCACGTGCGATTTCGAACACACTCCCCGATCCATCCCGGACCGTCCGGATCCGTCGATACCGTGTCGTTCTTTTTTCCACGCGCGCAGCTCGCGCAGGTCCGAGTAAATAAACACCGTCGACAACGTAACACGGCCGGACGGAACGGACGCCGGGCAGGAGCAGGAGGAAAGGGAGGGGGGGGGGGGGGGTGAAAAAAGAGTTTTCTCAGTGGGCGGAGCCGAATGACATGTAGAGGCGAAAAGAGAGACGGAGGCCAAATAAAAGGTGTATCTGCGGGGAGGTTACTGAGCGGCCCCAACTAAACAGTTGGCTTGGGGTTTGATTTCAGAGTTAATTTACAGTTTTTCCTAGCAATGCAGGCCTGAGGTATTTTCACTACTTCAGTTTCAATCACACTCTAGCGTGAAAATCCCTCGCGGACTGGAAACCTACTCCACATGCATTCTGATTTAATGAGACAGAATTTGGAGAAAAATACATAAATGTAATTCATCTCACTAAGAGAGGGCCGCGGTGGCCATTCAAAGCGTCGCCATGGCACATTGGGCCCCAGAGGCGGGGGGAGGAGGGGGGGGCTGTTTAGGCTAGCGCGTGCGTGCTTGTGTGTGTGTGTGTGTGTGTGTTCGCTTCCAAGGCGGGGGAACAGTATGGCTGCGTCCTTCTCCATAAACACACTCGACGCCTCTCGCGCACGCACACACACACACACACACACACACGCTCACACGCTCGACCGCCGCCATGGACGCGCGTCCCGCGATGGCCGCTATGTATTTATTTTTTGGCGGGTGTCGGTCGGTTTATCTATGGCGGTGATGCATAAAACATTGGACACTGCTCCGCCCTGCCACGCCGCCGCGCCGCGTCTGTGTGTGAGTGTGTGTGTGTGGCTCTCTAGCCGGTGCGCGGTGGAACATGCCGCACCGTCCTGTATTATTGCACGGCGAGAGAGACGGGGAGGTGGAGGGGGAGAGAGAGGTCCCGCGGCGTGCTTATTGATGCGGTTCATCGTGACGTGCTGCTCCGCGTGCTCTGCGTGCTCCGCGTCGGACTCGTTCATTTTCTGCCGCCGCGGAGACAAAAGGCGCCAGATTTCGAAACGCGTCTCGGAGTGAACACGGACACACTCGCTGCAGTGGGCCAGAGGAGCGGTGCGGGCGAACCTCTGGGCGGGTCGCGACCGCCGGAGTCGTTTGAAAATGGCGTTTGACCCCCATCAATCGCTCGCTCTCCGAGCGAGGCGAGGTCGTAACGCTCCGGCTCGAGCACTAATTTAACGACTCGCTGAAGATCGAAACGTAGCCAGAGTCTTGGCGGGCGACGCCGCTCTTCTGGCGCGCTGTGCGGCGGGGCGCCGCAGGGTGCCGCGCGCTGGCGGTGGCAATTGGCTGCCGGGGGGTCCGCCACGATTCCCCCAGCTCGCGGAGCAGTGCGGCATCCAGGTGGCGAATCGCCCGCCGCGGCGACAGACGGCCGATTAATTTGCATCGGGTTTCGGGGAGCTGCACTATTGAATGTGGTGACTGGTGGAGGTTTATGACTCGGGGTCAGAGGTCACGCCGGGTCACACCGGGGTCACCCCCCGCCATGCCGCACTCGGCTTCGCTCCGCCCGGCTTAATAAACCGTTTTTTTTTTCTTCCTCTTTCTCCGGGAGTATTGTTCATTTCGCTGGTGTGGTGGGAGACAGTCTTGTTGGCCATGCAAATGGACAGTCGATGGTAATCAATGCGATGTAAGGCTGCGGCCGCTGCGGCCCGGCCCGCGCCGCCCGCTGCGCGACGAGGCACCGACGCCACCGCGCCACTGCACCGTCCCCGATCAGAAGGATGGGACAAAATTATTTGGCGCACACAGCCGATTGCAAAAATAAAGCATCTCCTGGCGGGGCTGAGCTCCGGGGCAGCGTCCGGGCGGGCTCCGGGCATGTGGCTCCGGGGACCGGCCTGCCGAACTTGGACGAATTAGGGCCACAAGTTCGATGCCGTCGGGGCGCCGCTCTACGCGCAGCCGCCCCTGAGCAGCACCTGTGCCTGCGGCGATGCAGTACGGCAACAAAGACCTATCTGCGCGGCAATTGCTGCACAGACACCCGCTTGTTGCTGGGCTGCATCGAGACGCAAGCCGAGGCGAAACCAGGCCAAAGCCCGGGCCAAGGCTTAGCCAAAGTCCAGATTTCAGGGGCCTCTCACCTAATCGGCCGGGCGGAGAAATTTTGGGCGGTAGGTTGAAAGTCACTGACGAAGGCCAACAAACCTGCTCCACGAAATTTTATTTCGATTTTAATTTTTTCGTCGTGAGCTTCCTGAGGCAGTGGTAGCGAGGCGCTGCTCCGCGACAGGGGCGCAATGAGCCATCCAGTGACCCGGAAGGGATTAGAGGGAGGCCGCGACGCCAGCCAGGACGGCGACGTGTCGACTGTGAGCGGCGCCGTGAGACGGGGGTGGCTTTCAAAGGGAAAGGGGGGGGGGGAGGGGGGGGTTGATCATACTCTGTGGGAGCACGTTGTACGTGGTGCGGTTTGCTGGTTTATAGTGTGTGGCTGCGTGCTCTCTCTCTCTCACACACACACACACACACACGCACATGCTCAAATACATCTCTGCGTGTTTTCGCGCGGGGGCTGAACGCTGAACCAAAGGGATGAGAGAGATACAGGGGGCGTTGTTGGAAACATGTACTGTACACAGTCACACACACACGCACGCACATTGCAGGTCGGGGGTGCGCGCCCCGCGTGTCTCCCCTCCCATCCCCCCCTCGGCCAACTAGGCGCTGCTCCACCGTGCTCCACCGGCAGCCGCAGCGCAAAATGCACATTGGTTATCGCGACCTGCGGTTGCCTGAGAACGCCATGCCGGGCGCCATGTGCGCCATAAATACTTTGGTCGCGTTATTTGTGTGTAGCAGGTTCCCTGGCCTGGCCGGGTGTCACCCAACCATTGTACCCCCCGGCAGCCGGTATCCCCCTCGGTCGAGGGGTATTTTCCGGATGGGGGACGTCACTTCAAAAAATCGCGTACAGTGACTGTACTAATCTACAGTCAATTTGACTGTTGATGACTGGAATTGGAGTATAGGTGCGACTCGAATTTGAGGCATTTAATTTTCAGGTCAAAATCCTGAAGAAATAAAACGCCCGTGGCTGAGATCGGAGTGTGATAGAGACGGTTTGGAGGTGTGGGGTTCGACTCCCCACAGTTCTTTGCCTTTTCTTCCAGCTCTATCGGCGTGATTAAACCCCAGCGTCGAGTGGTAGCCTCTCAGGCAAAGCTCCGTGGCTGAGAGCGTTGAGTGACAGGCGGACGGGCCAGAGGTGCGGGGTTCGACTCCCTGTAATTCTTTGCATTTTCTTCCGGTGCTCTCGAAGCGGTTCAAGCCCGTGATCAAATTCACGTCCCTTGTGCTCTGCCTGATAGCGCAGTGGGTTAACTCACTGCCCGGGTGTCTAAAAAGCAACCGAGGATTGGACTCGGTTGGACTCGGCTGGGGTTCAAAACTGGATAGAAGTAAACGGTAGAACCCTCACCCTGATACGTCTAGGGGTGGTTCGCAGTTTTCCTCTGCGAATTGTTAGTCCTATGAATCTGGCCCGACGACGGCAGAGCATGTTCAGTTTTCCCGCACTAGCGACCTGAACAGTACGGAATTGACGGCCGTACGAAAAACCTCCTCTACCTTTGCCTCTCTCTCTCTCTCTCTTGAGATCCTCTCTCTCTGGCTCTCGCCCTACGCCCGCCCACCTGAGTGTATCACTCCGGGCTGCACGCTCACCAATGCGCCGGTTCCCATATAAGACCACCGAAGCTGCGAGCGGCCTCCCCCTGTCAACTCCTTCACTGGGGACATGGGGGGAAGTGGGATTGAGTCTGCAATATAGTAGGGCCCCAATTTTTTCAGTTCAAATTTTGGTTTCTATTATTGCTCGTCTTCAGGAATTTCCTTTTAAGCGAGGGACAAATTGAGTGTTCGACTGTAATGACTGTAGGTTGACTGCTTTCGTGACTGTTCATGAAGGCTCACGCGGCGCGGCGTGTCGTGGTGCTGGAGAAGGCCGAGACCCCCGTGTTTTCGGTTATTACTCGCCCGTATTATTCTTTTGCCTCGCTGAAAACGGAACGAAAAAAAAACAAAAAAAAAAACAAGAAGATGGAAGCGGGGGAGGGGAAAGTGGAAGGAAAGAATGGGTGCCGCTCTCTTTGGAAACTAGCGGAGAGGCGCTGGAAAAGGGCGGGAAAACAGAGAAGAGTTAAAAAAAAAGAAAGAAAAAAAGTTGTTAGGCGTTTACGAAGGTAGCCAATGTGAAAACATGCACCTTGCGAACTGCGCAGTGTGTTCCGGTGTACATTACTCCCGCACATACGTGCAGGCCGCTCACCCACACACGCGCCCTTTCGCCCCCAGCACTAATGCAGCCGCATGAATCGCGCTAACCGTGCCGGGCGGTGCCGGGCGGTGCCGGGGCTGGCCGGGGGGCCTAGCGTGGTAGTTCGGTAAGCCCACCCGCTCACACACTGACACACAGACGCACACCGAGCCCCGGACCGCAAACTGCAGGCTGCACTACAGAGGACAGGGCTGCAACGACCTCAAATCAGCGCCGCGCGGGGAAGGCAAAGAATCGGAGGTAAATTTCACAACGGACAACGGCCCTAGAAAAAGAATCGGCCAGCTGTTGGACGGTGCCCTTGGCGGGCAGGCCGTTAACACCGCTGTCCGAGGCAGGCGATGTCCTGAGAACACACACTGCAGCCGCGCCGCCTCGCCGCCCCCGCCGGCGGGCCGCGGAAAGGAGAGGGGGGGCGGTGAAGGGGGGCTGTTTGCGATGCGACCGCGCACCGCGCCTCACCGCGCAGCGCCGCGCACCGCGCACCGCTCCGCCGGAAGCGCAAAGGCCTCCTGCGAATTTAATTGCCGCCGTTTTGTACGGCAGCCAGCCCGCTGGCTGTACTGCCCGGGCCGGCGCGGCGAGTCGCCGGTACACTGCGCGATGCTCTCCGCTGCAGTGCAAAACACATCTGGAAAGTAAGTGTTTTCCGTCGGGCAGGTTGGGGCTCATTGTTTGGCGCTGGCTGCGGGCCATGGGGCATGGGCCATGGGGCCAGTGACCTGCGCGCGCCCCTGCAGGTAGGCAACCCACATGGCGGCGACATGAGGACGAGGCTGGTGCCCCTCATGTCGGCGGCCGCGCCTCGCCGGTGGCCGTGCCCGCCGTGCCCGGGCTCAGCAGCCCCGCCCCGCGGCCCCGCGGCCCCGGGACGCGTCGGGACGCACCTGGTAGCCGAAACGCGATCATGCGCTCGCTCCGTTGTGCCCCGAGGCGCGAGGGCTGGGGCGGGGCCGGGCGGGCCCCGAAACTGAAAGGGGAGCGTCGTCGCCGTCCTGGCCGCGCCACGCCGCGCCACGCCCACGGCACCTCATTCTGAATGCGTCCTTAACTGCCTAACCGCTGGAGTAATTATGTCGAACATGATAGTTTTGGTGTCCTGTCCCAGGTACCGTCTGGGTCTGATGCCGCGCTGCCGCGTGCACAGTAGCGGCCGAGCAGCGGCTCCAGGGTGTATGACAAACTCGCCGACCTACACGCAAGCGGGGAACACGATAGGAGACGGGTTTGTACACCGTGGAAAAAATGGAAAGCGGGGGCACAAAAAAACACTACCCCACCGATGCTGGGAAGGGCGCCCTCCATGCGAGGCGAGTGTGGCTGGCCACTGTGTGGCCGCTAGCACTGGCCCGCTGGGCTGGGCTGGACCTAATCAGCCCTTTACATGTCCACCCTTAATGATCCACTGTCCTCGCCAACCCCGGCCAGCCCCACGGCCCACCCCTTCGTCAGCCCCAGCCCGCCCCTCGCTGCTACTGACTCTGCCCTGCCGCCCTCACACACACACACACACCCCCCTCTTACACACACACACTCGCACCGGCACACGCCGAACACTGATCCTCGTCCCGTCGCAGAATGTCTTGTCCATCCCGCCGCTGCCGCCACAAGGGGCAACCTCTGCGGGGTGGTTGTGGCCGTAAAGGGGGATGAAGGCTACGGGGTGAAGGAGGCCAGGGGCAGACCTGGGAAAGTCCCTCACAACGTGCTGTAAGGATTTTGGTCCCCTCAAATATTTATTTTTAATTTTTTTAATGGTATTGATTTTTAGAACCATTTGGATTTATTTAAACTTCGAAAATTTCGAAATAATCTAAAATTGATGTCTGTCTACAATGTTTTTTGCAAATAGTACACGCATTCAAGTTAAAATAAAAATAAAATTTTGTTAAAGGCCTGCGCCTCAAACACAAACCTTGTCTCAATCGACGAGCAATTCAAAAGACCCTCGCCTTCCCGCCAAGACGGCGCTGCAGCGTTTTCTACAAGGCGCTGACTGTTGTTGCTACTTTTGCTGTTGTTTGATATTGTTTGTGTTTCTGCGGCGGGGAGTGTCCCGATTTCCAATTTGTTTGAAATTCCAGAAAACATGTCCGTGCCTTCAGAACTTTCTTTGGAAGCCGTGAGAAAATTTATGTTGGAAAATGGAGGGAAAGTCACCAATCATGATCTTGTGAAACATTTTAAGCACTTTCTCACTAATCCTACCAATAGAGGTTAGTAATGGTTGTGAACGTATTATCAGGTTATAACACCAGTTGCTTTTTAGGTCAGTTTACCTATGCTCGTTACTGGATTAGAAGACAATGTGTGAATATCTCTTTTCTTTCGAAATCCACTGTTGTCTATGTCTTAGTGTTAAAATTTTGATTCTTGTGGCTGTTGTCTGACAGGTGACACACTACTTGTTAACGCTATAATTATTTTCATTGTTTTCTTTTTCATTTAAGTCTCTGTGAATCTTATATTCATTCTGTCCGAAAAAGATGCTGTGAATAACCTTACTTTCTGAACTAAACAGTAACTTGTTCTTATAATCAAATGCATGTCGTGTTCCACTTACTTTTACTTTCTTGTTTCTATCATAATGATAATTGTTTGTGTCTCCTTTTGGATTTTTATTTTGAAAGCTTTTAACCGTGTTGTATTTGGCCGTTGATAATGTATATGTGCATTCATTCAAATTCAACAGGTGGTTCGGAGTGAGGTTGGCTGCTGTTTGCAGCCACCTAACCTCTACTCATTCTCACTTGTTTTATTTCTTTGTTTTTCAGTTGAGGCCCGAGAACATTTCAAAGAAATAGTTAATGTTGTGGCAACAATTCGTACTGAAGAGGTTATTTTATTCTCTTAATATTTCTATTGTGCATGTATTCTAAACTCAAACTTATTAGTAAATTAACTTTCATTGTTTTAGGGTGAAAAATTTCTTGTTTTGAAGAAGAAGTATCAAGAACCAGCTTTTTTTGAGCCTGCCTCATCATGTCCACCTTATCCAGTGTCACCGCCACCCTCAGAGCATCTAAATCCCTCTGCTGGATTCGAATCAGTTTGCTCATTTTCTCCATTGCAATTCTCTCATATGGGCTCTAATAGCAATTTATATACATCTCCATCTCAATCCTTTTCGGATTCAATGTCGCCCTCAAGAGCTCCACCTCCATATCGAGCACCTCCTCCCCCGTTGTGTCCCCAACACGAGGACCTCCACCACCTTCTCACATGATGATGCCTCCCCCACCACCCCCTGCAAACAAAGGTCGACCTCCCCCTATCACAGCATTATTGTCAGAGGAAGCAGCAACTGCAGAGCTGGCAAGGCAATCAAGTGTTGACTCAATTGATGCAGCTGATGATCCAGCCACCGCACCACCAGTGCCTCCAAGGAGGAAGAGCAGTGTGAAGTCTCTGAAGCTAGACAACAAGGAAAATTGTTCTGATGTATCGGACCCGAAGAAGAGACCAAAGAGTGATGATTATGATTCTAAAAGGGTGAGTCTTTATTTGATATGTCAATACCCAGATTCATTTGCAAATCATGTCATGAAACCGTTTCCTTTCAATAACCATACTTGCTTTTGGTTGCTTTTTTTTTTTTTGATTTTTTTTTAACAATATTTTTAAATTCAATATTTTTTGTGTTTCACTGCTTGAGACATGTCTAATCAATCTTCCAAACATTTTTTCTTAAGACAAAAAAAATGCATGCCTCTTGTTTGAATTTAATAATTTTTAGCGTGTGTGTGGGATTGTTTTCCTCATGGTTTGCGTGTGTGCTGTTTGATTTGGCTTAGAATTCGCTTGCCGAGTCGGAGGCTGAACACAAGATTAGTGTTCGCGACGCGATGCAGAAGTTTAACCGCCTGGCGTCCGAGAACGAGCTTCAGCGGGCGCACCTCCCGTCGAGGAAGAAGCCTGACAAGGTAAGGAGAGAGAAAAAAAGGGTTTGCTGTGGTGGCGGAGCGCGGAGCGGCGCACTGTGCCAAAGCGAGGTGGGGGCTCCCCGTGTGACTCGCACTGCGACTCGCCGTGTCGAGTGTCGATCTCAGTGAGGCTCCCTGCAGACGGTGAGGCCAGTAGGGCACCCACGGGGGAGCCCGCCGACGAGAGGTTCCCATGGCGCCATTCCACGCAGTGTGACTTGCTGATCTCGCGCCCTCCCCTCCCCCTCCCCCGCGCCTTGGACCTCCCCGGCCCCGGCCCTGTTTCTTTCTCATGGCTGGACGTTATGACTCGACACAACGGCGGAGGTCCAGTTTGTTGATTGCCTCGGTGCGGCCGTGCGCAGCCCGAGGCGGAGCCCGCCCCCGTTGTCCGGCTTACCCTCACTACCCCATTTTGCAAACTCCCGATCGCGAGATGAAATCATCCCCATAGTTTTGGCCCGCTACGCTGCGGGCCGTGTCCGGGGATCGACGGGGTGGCCGTGGCGGTCGTGGCTTGCGGGGGTCATCTCCTTCATTAATTATGTCCGGGCCGTGCTCCATGGCCACCGTAGTGCCTTGCGATGACAGCTGGCTGCTCCAGGCTGCAGGACCCACCCGGCCCAGCCCGGCCCAGCCCCTGGCGCATAAACAGACACGTCAACCAGCTGTCAAACGTTTCGCGACGCCCCCGTGCTGCCCATGCATATGCAGGCTGTACCGTGGACACAGCCGGACACCCGATGGCGCCGCGGCGGCCCCACTGTTTGAATGTCCCGCCTCGCCGCGGCGAGTCGATGCTCCCCTTGCTTGCGGTGCGCTGCGCCCCGCCGTGGCGTGCCGATAGGGGAAAACACCTGCGGGGCTTGCCGTCCCTCAGCGAGGCATCGGCGTGCATGTCGAGGATGGCACCCTCGGCCGCCCTCGGCCCGCGCCGCCGGGAAGTGGTATGGGCCTGGCCGGACCGGGCCTTCCTGCTGCACGCCGCTGCACCGCCGGACCTGGCCATGCAGGGCGTCACGCTGGCCGGCCATCGCCCAGGCCGCCAAAAAGTTTGTACTCGTGCTACCCGTTCGGTGGCGGTGGGCTGTGGCCTAGTGCTACCCGTACCCGTGTGCGTGTGCCTCCGGAAGGAAGACACCGGAAACTAAGCGAGCCGAGCGGCTCCGGGCGGCTCCGGGCGGCGCAGGGGTCGTCCTGCACCGCGCTGCACCGCAGCCAACTTATTGGCGGTGCGGTTCGGCGGTGGGACTGCGCGGTCGGGTTTCCGAGGTCGCCCCCGCCCCCTCGGTGGCGGCGCGGCGGCGCGGCTCTGAGGCTCTCTGTCGTGTCGCGCTGGCGCCGTGGCGCTGCGGTTTTTGCACAGCGCGCCGCCCTGACCGCCCGCCGCCCTGGCTGGCCTGGCGCATCACGCCGCCCACTTATGCCCTCCGCACCCTTGTTCGACAAACAAGCTTAGAGCGCCGCGCGCCTTTGCGGGGGAAGGGGTTGGCGGGGCGGGGCGGGGCGGGGCGCTGTTCGGCGCGGAGACGACACCGGAACACGTGTACTCGTCCCCGCTAAGCTTGGCGGACACGCACATGACATACACTGTCGTCACTTTGCGCGGGGGGTGCGTGGGCGGGCGGGCGGGCGAGCGGCGACGCACGCGCGAGTGCAAGGTGAGGCATCGGCAAGGCACGTACGCCGAGTGCCGCGTGCCGCAGGGACAACCGCAACACGTTTGACAGCCCTGGCCGCCCAGCTAGCGCCCAGCGCCCTCACTGCGCGCGGCCTTGGCACGTCAGACCGGGCGCCAGGTCGCCGCGGTTGCCATGCCGTCACGGCGTTGGGCAAGCCGCGTGCACTGCCAGTGGGTCAGCAAAATGGGGAGGCCGTGGGTGATGTACTGGGCCAGCCGAGTGGCGAAATGCCGAGGTCGATGACCATGGACGTTCCCGTTGTCGCCCTGGCTGGCCGCTCCGCTTCCTTATCCTATTTAGACCAGAATGGAGACGGCCGCGTCCCGCTACGTCCTGCACAGCACGGCCACAATGGACAGGCGACGGGTAATCCCCCGCCGGGTACTCATAGGGGCGGCCCATGGCTGCCCATGGCGGAGGCGGTGGGAGTGGGCCAGAAGACCATTCCAGGCGGCCAAAAGAGCCGTTAAATAGTGCTCAAATTGAGCGTATGGCCCCACCAATGGAGTCCTCGCCAGCAGAGCAATCCATTGATGGGGTCATACGCTCGGTTCGAGCACTTTTGAACGACTCTGGAGGTCAGAGTTTTTGCCGCCGACACCGGTCTTCTGGCCACGGGCACCGGGCAGGTGGAGGGTAGCGCGGGCTGAGCTCGTGGGGAATGCGGGTCGGAGCAGGTCCAGTGAGGGTAACAGCCCAACAGCCGCTCCGCTGACCGCCGTGCCGCCGTGCCGTTCACCTGGTGCTTCGTTATACTCTCCCCTACAAGCACCACGCCGCGCACGACACCTGCACTCGCACGCTCTCTCGCACGCCGCGCGTGCGCACAGCTGTGCGTAGGTACAAGCAGCCCCGATGCGCGGCAAAATCGAAAAACGTGACTCGATTACGGATGCTTTCGGAAACGGCGTACGGCGCGTGCCCCTCGCACTACTGCACGCCGACTGCGCTTGCACTGCGGGCCGACATTGGTTACGGCCGTTTTAATTGAGTGGGGCCGATCGGCCAATCAATTGACTGTGAGCCCCGAAATGGCCGGGGCCGACCCGGGCCGACCCCGCGGCTGACGGTTATTGCAGGGCGGCCCGCTCAGCGCTGCAAAGTGGGAGTCATGGGGCACGGGGCGCCCCGTGGAGTGGAGGGCCGCGGTGGCTTTGGCCGCCCACACCGGTCGTCTGGCCCACTGCCCGCGGACCGGAAAAAAAATAATACAAAACGGGGCGGCCACGAAAAATAAAGGCGCCGTGTGTTCGCAGCCGCACTGTGAACCAACTGGGGGAAAACGGAAAAAGAACGGATAGGTTGCGGCTCGCCGGCTCCGCGGGCGGGGGACTGGTTTTGTAGAAGCGCCGGGGGCGGCGTGCGGCACAACGACCTGGCGGGGCGGGGCGGGGGCGGGGCGGGGCGGGGCGGACTCTTTTGGCGCCACCCGTGCCGTGGGCCGTCAAGGCCGTGCTGCCGGCCACTGCGTGATGCCCGCGGCGCTGGACGGGGTTCGGGGTCGGCCCGCCGAAACGGGACTGGCCTGGCGGTCATATCGGAGGAGAAGGAGGTCTCGGCCTATAGCCGGACAAGCCGTCGGCCTGTTGCCGCGCGGGGCGCGGGGCGGCACACAGTGGGCCAGAAACCAGTGAAGGCGGCAAAAACTCTGGGCATGTTTCTACCTCCAGAGTCGTTAAATAGTGCTCGAATCTGGCGTATGACCCCATCAATGGATTGCTCTGAGAGCAAGGAGTCCATTGATGGGGTCATACGCTCGATTCGAGCACTATTTAACGACTCTGGAGGTCGAAACATGCCCAGAGTTTTTGCCGCCTTCACCGGTTTCTGGCCCACAGTGCGCGGAGGGGGCGCGGCCGCGAGGCAGCGGGCGTCTCCGCGGTGGAAGCATTCCACTCGGCGGGTTGGCCCTGCCGCTGCCCGCTGCGGTGCCCGCTCCGCGCGCCGCGATGGGTGGGGCGGGGCCAAGGCGGGGCCTCGCGGCCGCGGGGCGTGGCGGAGCGCGGCGCGATGTCGCGGCTCGCTGCCCCCACCGCCGTATCCCGCCGCCGCGACGCACGGTGGACCAGGAGTCCGTTTGGGATTCCTTTGTTATTTCTTTCCACTGGGAGGATGACTGCTGTCCTGCGGCTGTGTGTTCTTACGTGAACTCGGTTTGACCTGGCGGACTTGGACTGTCTCTCGGCATGCTCCATGGCGTCGGCTGGCTCGCCCCTGCGCAGCTTCATCCCCCGGCCACGCCGCGCCTGGCCACCCCTTTCCCTCCCCCGCACGCGCCGGGCTGCTGTCATCCATCTCCGCGGATGGGACACCCGCCCCCGCCCCGCCCCGCCCCGCCACGCCCCCGCGTGACATGCGGCTGCACCGGACGACCAGCACGCCCACCTGCACCGCACAGCCAAGGGGAAGTCACTGGGAATTTTGGCGTGCAAATTGTAGTTGAATTTTCTTGTGATTTTTTCATTTAATTTCGGTCCCAATAAAAACAAGCAATTTTCCGACATTACGTTATTTCCCCTCGCAACCTTAGCGAGGACGCGAGCGGGCCGCGATCCGCCGTTCGGGGTGATGACGCTGCATCGGCCGCTGGACCATCATCTCCTGTGGGAACGCCCCCGCGCCTCCCCCGCCACGCCCCGCCACGCCCCGTTGTGGGTCGGTGCATATCCGGGGCTATACTAATGGGCACCGCGATGACGCGTCGCTGTAGGGTCGCCGATGATGATGTATGGCCGTGGCGGCGTGGCGGCGTGGCGGCGCGGGCCGCGGTGCGGTCGCAGGGCCCGCTGCTCGCACGCGACCTCCCCGCGCGGCGACGCTGCAGGCTGCAGCGCTGCAGCGGTACGGGGCGTCATGGTCCAGCGCGCGCCGCCCTGTGAGTGTTGTCGCGACGCCTCGACTACTTGTCCGCCACATCAACGCGAGGAGGGGGCGTCGCGACGCCTCGGCGCTGCTCCGCATGCAGCATGCAGCAGCACGGCCGTAAAAATCATTTCCGCGACGCCGTTTTACACGAGGCGGGAGCGAGGGAGCGCAGTGGGCCAGGAGACCGGTGCCGGCTGCGATTTTGTGGCCCGCGAGCAGCTGAACAGTGTTTGAGACGAGCGTAAGGCCTCATCAGTGGATTAATCTGAGTGTCTCTCAAGCTCGATTCGAGCACGATTTAATTCCTCCAGAGGCCGGTACATGGTGGAAACGTCTGGCCGGTCTGCTTGCGCACCGTGGGCCGGGTGCAGGAAGCGGCGGCACACTGTCCCCGCCACGCTGGAAAATAAAAGGGAAGCGCAGACTTTCCGACTTGAATTTGCTGCCGCCGTGGCAGTTATGTGTTTTCAGTGTTTTGTTGGCGTCCCCGCGCGCGCGCGTGGCCGCGTGGCCGCGTCCTCCCCGCCCCGCCCGTCAAGTGCCACCCCTTCTAATGACGGCCGTCGCGGCGTCGCCCGGCACGAGCCGAGGTTAGGGCAGCGTCGCTATTGGCTTTATTGCCATTATTTTGCGGCTCGCCTCCCTGGCTTCCCGCTCTAAAGCGCGGCGGGGGTGGCTTCCGGTGTGCGCGGGGCGGGCGGGCGGGGCGGGGCGGGGCGGGGCGGGGGCGGGGTGCGCACCGCGGCCGCGTGCCGCGAGCATTCGGCCTCATTATCAAGAGCACTACTCGCGGCTCGCGGCGACTCTGATGCCTTTGTTGCCCCCGCTGCTTCCCACACACGCACAGTGGGCCAGAGGACCAGTCAAGTATTCCAGACCTCTAGCCCCGTTTTGATCTCTATAAACGAGCCACCGACACAGGTCCTCTTGCCCACTGCGACACGGCCGCGTCCGCGCTGCGTTCGCGGTTTTGCTCCCTTTTCTTCTTTTTCCCGCCCCGCCCGTGTTATTCATCTCGGGATTGCAAAGGCAGCGGCGGCCGAGGCCGAGGGGGTGGAGCAGCGTCTCGGCAGCCTCGACCTGCTCGGCGGCGTGCACGGCCCTCGGCGGCGAGCGCCTAGGGCCCCGCGGGCCGCTGCCGCTGCCGCCCGGCGCAGGCCCTGGGGCTTGCTCGGCCGTGCTTTTGCCCCGGTAATTAAATGTCGCTGCCGAGAGTTGCTCCTCCGCTCCGCTCCGCTACGCCACCGTGTTGTCGGGCCCTGGGCCCTGGGCCCTGGGCCGCCGTGCTCCGCGCCGCGCGGTGGGTCAGACGACCGGTGAAAGTCCTATGGACTTGTCTTTGGCAGCCAGTCATGCTCTTCTGGCGCACCGTGCGCCCCACCGGATCACGAGGAGCGGGACGACCTGGAAGTTGCCGGCGCAGTGCTTGATCGGGCGCGTCATAGCGGTTCGGCGGCACGCCGGCGCGGCGCTCGCGGTGCAGGCGGGAGGTGGGGATGCGGGGCCTAATGGAGAACACTCTCGCGTACTCGCCGTGCGTACATCCCCGCGCGCGCGCCGCGGCCTCGGGGGACCGCCACGCCACGCCACGCCACGCCACGCCACGCCACGCCACGCCACGCCACGCCGCCTCGCCCCGCCGAGTCGGGAACAAGGCTCGCATGTTCTGAGTTTACCCTTACCTCTGCCACCCCCGCAGCGACCCCCGCAAGGCGCCCCGCCGCCCCCGGCAGAGCTCTGCAGCTCTTTTCTGCCCCGAGCCACCGCCTTGCGAGTGTGCACTGCGAGTAACTGGAATACTGAAATGGGCCGGGGTAGTTGGGGCTGTGATTCGGCTTGCGCCGTGCGGGCGGGCGACGTGGCGCGGGCCGGCCGGACGCTCTGCGGCTCTGCTGCTTGGCCTTGCTGGCCCGGGGCGGAAGGGCGGTAAGGCTAATTGGCCAGCGACCGGAGCACCGTGCCGTGCCGCGCCGTGCCGCGCCGTGCCGCGCTGTCCGGCCCGAGGCAAGACGCCCACAAAGCGCCACGCCATGGGCACGCCATGGGCGCCCCGCGAGTGCGAGAGGGACGGACGCATCGCACGGAGGCACGGGCAGGCTGGCCCACTGTTGTTTGATTCGCGAGTGCAGAGGGTTGCCGCGTGGGATCCGCCGGGCTGTGCCGGGCTGTGGGGCAGTAGTAGCCTCCAGCGAGCATCGCCCACCAGACCGCGGCCTCTTGACCTGCATTGGCTGCCTGGAGCCGCGACCCCCGCGACCCGCCTGCTTGCTGTGCTTGGCTGCGCATTTCGGATTCAATGCGGCTCAAGTGGCGTCGGGCTCCGGGGGCGCTGCCGGAGGCACCGGAGGGTGCTGCGCGGTGCTGCGGTAATTTTTGTTGTGCGATCGTTTGACGCTTGGCCTGGCCGTCGAGTGGTGCAGGGCGGCCGCACCGCCGCGCACCCGCGCCCTGGGAACGTGCGACTTTGTATTCATTAATACGGGGATGCGTCCCCGGGGGCGGTGCGGGGGGGCGGGGCGGGGGTGGGGGTGGCGGCGCGGGGGTGGTAATCAGGGTTGAAAAATTATTGGCCGCGTCATAAGCAAGGGGCCGAGGAATCCTCATTGAAATTCATAAGCGCTTGGATAGGCGGGGGCGACTCAATGTCGCTGTCTTTTGATTCCGACCAAAAAAAATCAAGGAAGTCAGGGAAATAACTCGCAAAGTCAGGGAAAAGCCAAATTTCCTGGCGTGCTCACACATGTCTTAGTCTATTTTTATCCTGGAGTAATTTTACCCTGGGGTATTTTTACCTTGGGGTATTTTTTTCTGGGGCATTTTTACCTCTGTAAATGCAAGTTATTCGCCGGCAATATGCCGCGCTTTCTAATTGTGAGGTCTGGTGCCGCGGCCTCGACCAAGTTTTGGCGTCGCTCGAGCGACACGGGCGGCATGGCAGCGGCGCAGCAGGGAGGGAGGGTGTGTATGTGGGCTGGAAAGGGTTGCCGCACTGTGTCGGAGGGCGAGCGGGCGGGAGTGCGTAGGTGCGAGTGTGGGGGATTACGGGGGGAGGGAGGGAGGGAGGGAGGGTGAGTGATGCTGGCTTTTAAACAAGGGCACTTCATTAATCCCAAAGGTCATATTTCGCCTCTGTTTCGCGCGTACCTCGAGCCGCGGCCGTGCAGAGGGCCTCGCCAGCGGCAGGGCCACGCCCCCGCTCGCGCGGCCGAAGAGAAGCGCAGCGCCGCGCGGCAGGTCAGAGGACCGGAGACAGCGGCCAGACTTCGACTTCTCCTAGGAGAACTATCCTAACTTGCTAAGAAATCCTATAAAATTGCGATCCTTTTTCCCACCTTCTCACCTTGGAGTTTTAATGACTAAGCTTACCATGTGAGTTTCGGCGCGCTGCACCGATCCTCTGCCCACTGTGCCGCCCGGTGGCGTCGCGCGCATGCAGCGGCCGTATGCAGCGCCGGGCTTGTCACTCGCAGGCAGTGTCACTGTGTGTGTTTAGATACGTGTCCCGGTGTAATTTATCATTTTTCGCCACTGCTCGCCGCTCGAGTGGCGCTGCCGGCGGGGCTGGTCGCCGCTGGTCGCCGCGCTGCCGGCCAGGGGTCATCCCCGCGTGCTGGTGGCCTCCCAGTCCGCTGGCGTGGTGGGTGTTGATGTCTGCAGTGTATTTATTGCCGCATCAAATTAGGCACCACGCTCGACCCGTGTGAAATATGCCCTTCATAAAAGTTTGCGGCGGTGGTGGCGGCCATGTCAGGCACTCCACGCGAGCAGCATGTGTGTGTGTGGTGAGGGGGCGTACGAGAGAGAAAGGGGGGATTGAAATTTATGAAATTTTTGATGGGTGACGTCGCGGGGCGCGTGGTTTCGCCGCGTCATACGGGGGCGGCGCCCACTGGCCAGGATGGGCCGGCCATGGCCGTGCCGCGATAGGGGACGTCGCCGTGGACGTGGCCGACGATAAGCGCGGCGACGCGGCGTCCGGCCGGTGGGTCAGTGCGGCCTGCTGGCGCGTCCGGGCAGCAGCATGCGGCTCTACACCGCGCCCTCCACGGTGAGCACTGAGGGCCCCAGGGAGTGCGCCCCCCGCGGTCGCGGCACTGCGCCCCCCGCGGGGCGTCCCCGCCGAGCGTCTCGCGGGGCGCGGCAGCGCCAGCAGCGGTATGGAAAATAATAAATGGAAACGATCGCTGCTGATTGAAAACAAATAATGATGACGGTGAGCGCGGACCGTGGCGACGGCTCCCAGCAACAGCGACGTATCCGTGCAGTGATTGCTTTACAGATACGTCGTTGTTGCAAGGAGTCGTGGACGTGCAGGCGCCCCAGGCCCCCGGGCTGCCAGCGAGTCGGACGCACGGCAGTCAATGGGATATAGCAACGTAATAATGAATCCCGTGATGGTGTAGTGCCCCCGGTTTACGGGCCCGTGGCGCGGGGCGCGGTGCATGGCGCTGCGGCGTGGTGGTTTGACCCTCGGCCTGCCTGCCTGGCTGTCAGTGAGCCCCCCGCCACGCCGCCCCACCCCCTCATTAAAAGTGGAGCCATCGATGAGGCGCGCAGCCTCCTGGACTTGGCCACCGGGCGGAGCCACTGCTGGTAACGCAATGGACAGGGGCCACTCCGGGCCGGACAGGTGCGCGGGCCACAAATCTTACGCGGGTGGACCCGGCCCGGGTTCGACTCCCACCTCCCGGCGACTTTCCCTTATCTCTGCCGCCGGCCCGTCTGCTATCTCGGCATAGCAGCGGTGTAAGGCGGACTCGCGGTGGGTGAGTCACGTGAGTCACGCAACAAACGGGCTTGACAAAACATTTCGCCCGAGCCACGCCGTACCGTACCGTACCGCCCGGCAGAGTGTAGCTTCCTGCTCGTCTTCGGCGCTGTGGGGCTTCCGCAGGGGATCCCCGGCCGCAGGGGCGGGCGAGGGGAGGGGGAGGGTGCATCCCCAAGCCCGCCGCCGTGGGGTAGACCAGGGTGCGCTGACCGCCGCGGGCGGGGAGGGGGAGGGAGGGGGTGGAAGGCGCGGGGCGCCGCTAGGGCTGCCGCCTGCGGTCGGGAAGAATGCACGCTTTGACCACTTGATTTACGCCGTTTCGTTTCCAGGTGGCCGTGGCCAGCGGCAGGGCGGACCCCGAGGACGACGCCGTGTCCGTGACGCTGCTGGACCCCAAGTCCCGCGAGTGGCTGGTGCGCGCGTCGCAGTGCCACTACCAGATCCTGGCCAAGCTGTCCGCCGAGAACCCCCGGCTGGCGACGTTCAAGGTAAGGCCCCGCGGTGTTGATTTATTTTGGTGCGTACCGGTCCACGGCGACGCCGCGAGTGGCGGTGGCGTCGCGACGCCCACGGCCGGGCAGCCCGCGAGGCAGCCCGCGCCCTACTCCTCGTTGACTGGCCCCCGCCGCGCCGTCGCGCCGTCGCGCCCCGAACACAGTGGAAGCAGAATGATCCATTAGTCCCGCGCAGCCCGAGCCAGCCCCCCGCGAGGCTACGCATCCCGCTGGACCCGCGTTACGCCCCTGGCCCCCTGGCCGAGGCTAGGGCCCCCATGCCGCGCTGATTGCCTGGAGCCCCGCGTCCTGCAGGGGGCCTGCCTGCCTGCCTGCCTGGGCGCGCCGGCCCGCCCGAGCAGACAGCCACTCATGCCCGGATTCGTCTCGGCGCCGCGCTTATATGGCACGTGCACACACACACAGGCAGCGCAAGTGCTTTGCCGGGGCGGCCAAGTTTTCGCACAGTGACCCCGTCGAAGAGCTTTTGGTTGACCTGCTTGGGCGCGGCGCGGCGCGTCGTTGGGAGTGTACCTCGTTTTCCCACCGTGTCGAGCTGCCAGCCCTGCCTGCCCGCTCCGACCGGCCGTCGCAGCTCCACTCCGCGTCGAATAAGCAATCAGGCGATATGTACAATCAATTAACGATCCCCTGGCGTATGAATCAGTGTGTTGATTGGAAAATTACGTGAGGTAGCCGCGCGCTGCTTGCTGCCGCTGTGTGAAGCGGCGTGTCCCGCGGGCGCCAGTGCCCGGCTGCCCGGTGCCCGGCCCGGCCCGGTGCAATCGGAGGAAAGGAAAGCCTTTTACAGGATGGGTGGGGCGGGTTGATGTTTACGGCGAGGCGCCGTCGCGGCCGCGGCCCGCCCTCGCGCCCTGCAGCACCGCGCACGACAATGTATGTTTGGGATGCCTGCTCATTGCGGGGCTGCTGGGCCCGCTCTGTCTCTCTCGCACTCAGGTGCGACGCGACGCCGCTGTGACTGCAGCGCGGTGACCGGGCGGGGCGTTGCGTTTTACGGCAAGGTCATTGATTGGACCACCCGTCTTTATGAGCAGTAGCCGCTGCTGCCGCTGCTGGGAGCTGCGAATGTCGGGGAGCCGTTTCGGCGCGACGCATACCCGCTGCAACAAGGGCCTATCTGCGCGGTGCTGGCCGCACAGGTGCTTCTTTGTTGGCGGGAGGGTGAGTGAGGACCGCGATGACGCACTGCTTGATGAGCGGCGGAGCGTGGCGGAGCGGCCGCCCCTCCGGAGGTCCGGGCCGTTCGTTAGTGGCGGTAAGAAGCGGCGCAACATTTCATTTGCGTTGTGTTATGCATACATACATGTATTGCGTGAGTGTGCGTGCTTGCGGTTTCTTTCTCGGTTTGATTCGGAGCCAGCGGCGCCACCTCCCTCGCTTCTCGCTAGGTATTATTGGGACGCCGCTGGGCTGATTACCTGCCCGGCCCGTTACCAAATAATTCGCTGTCTGGCTGGCACCGGGCCGAAGCGAAGCAGAGCGTCGCGCGGGCATCGGAAGGCCTCGTTAGAAAGTCGTGTTTGGCGGAGTGGCGCTCGGAGTGGCGCTGCAACGGACCGGGTCGTTTTGGGCCCTGTAATTGGGCCGCCCGATGGGGCTTTGGGCGACTGTTGGGCTTCCGATCTGTATTGGTCCAGTATTGGTTCGTAATTGGCCGGGTGCGGAAAAGAGCCGTTCGCGCACGGAGCGAGTCCACTATGCGCGCGAACCCGCTCTACAAACCGCAATGCACATGATACATTCTTATTTAGAGACGTATGTGCACTTTAAATTTAATCTGAAACCAAAAAAATTGCCATAAAAAACAACTTTTTTCAGTATTTTTTTTTTTTACTTTTTTTTAGCGTTGCGGCGTGAAATGAACGTGGCGGTGGCGCACTTCGTCGCACCATGCAAATGCAGCCTGGCGGGGCTGCGGCGATCGCGCCCGTTTGACTTTGGTCTTTTCTTTCTGTTTTTCTTTTTCTTTCTTTTTTTTTTTTTTTTTTTTTTTTTTTGTTATTTGCCGGGATGCTCGGGCCCCGTGTGAGCCTTGTTTGGGCTCCGGCGTGCCACAAAAAGGAGCATCAGGTGCACCGTGTGTGTGTGTGCGTGTGTGTTGCGGGACGTCGCGCGGACGTCGCGTGGGGTGGCGTGGCGGGGCGTGGGGCGGCGAGAGGTCGCCTCCTGTTGAATCGGTTATTCCGGAATCGGGAATGAGCGCCTTGAATTAATGGCGATGAGAAATTCGGCGCCGCGCACCGCACCTGGTGTGTGTGTGAGTTGAGGGGGTTAACGAAACGGAGATTCCATTGAATGAGCCGCTCACTGGGCAATGGCACTGCCGCTGCACTGCCGTGACGGGCCGATCCGAGTCGCAACCGCGCTTCCCCCCGTCTGTCTCTCTCGCACTCGCGGGCGGGCGATACCGCATGCTAATCCCCTGGCTAATTCGCATTTACCTGCCCGCCTCTTGATTGCTATCGGGCCGAGGGATATGGCCAGGTGAGTGCGAGGTGTGCGGCTCCAAGGCCTCGATGGGCTCCGGGCCCGGCATTCCAGTGGCGGCGGGCGGCGGCAGCCAGGAAGCGAGCTGGGATTCCTATGGCGTCGCCAGCGCTGCCACTGTCGCGGCCATCGCCGAGACATCCCTACTCTGTCCGGTCCACGGCACGCGGGGTCGGGGTGGGACAGCGGCGAAGCGAGTGGTTTGTCTTGCCGCGCCCTGTTGCCCGGCGTGGCGCGGCGGGGCCGCGGGCGCGGCCAGTTTACAAACCGTTTATCACTAATTTGGCCGTGGCGCTGTAATTCCATACCTGGATGATGCTGCTGGTCCGGACGGGGCTCGGAGTCGTTTGCAAGGCGCCCCGCTGTGCGCGGCGGTCCCCCGGTAGCGCTCCTGAGTTACGACCTAGGGCGACGGCCGCGGCCGGCCGGCGGAGTGAACGTGGACGAAACAGAGGAATGAGGCCTGTGCTCCCATATTGGCCGAGGTTTGCTGGCAAAGTAAAGGCTTGGCGTTCCCCGTGTTGAGGCAGGTCCGGACTGGCTGGCTGGCCGGGACCCCCCGTGGCGCCGTGTATCCTGGAGGCTGTACTGCAGGGGCGTGTGCTCGTGCACCCCGACGGCGTGGACCGGCCCCCGGCTGGACACGCGACGGCACGCCACGCCACGCCACGCCGGCTAATATGGTAATGCGCGGTGGTATACGTCGTCGTCTGGATGTCGTGTCTCGGGTGTCGGGTGTACCCGGCTACCGCACGGAGCACGACGGCAGCGCACGCCACGCCGATCCGCACGGTGGGGGCAGCGGACCGCGGTCTGGGCGGCCGAAACTCTGGGCGCGTTTGCGTCCCCAGGGTCGCTGAATGGTGCTCGAATCGAGCGTTTGGCCCGAACAATAATCCATTGATGGGCCCATGCGCTCTTATTGCAGCACTATTTGACGACTTTGGGGAGGGTAACCACAACCTCGCCCGCCAGCAATTGTCTTCTGGCACCACCGGCGCGCTCCGGTAAGGTACTCCGTACGCTTGACGGGCGGCAGCAGTGCGGCCCCATGGCGCTTGCCTTGCCGGCGGAAAGGAGTAGCTGAACGGCCCTGCCAAAGGCTTTGTCCCGGCGTTGGTTTTGGCGGCCGCCTTTGGCTGCCTTTGACCCTCGACGTGCAGCAGGTAAGTGCTCCGCGTAAAGTCGCCCAACGTACGGGCGCCTCTTGTCCGGCCGCGCCGCTGGAGCCGCTGGGCAAATTTACGCGCGAACCGTCGCTGCAGTGGCCGCTCTGATTCATAAACCCCCCCGATTCGCCACGCCGAAATGGAGGCGTAAAAAGCGGAGAGTGCTTGAGTCGAGGTGCACCGTGGCCGGGCGAGCGGGTGCTGCTCGCCGTGCCCGCGTACAGATTAGATTAGTCCGATGCGGGATGAATGGCGTCCGTCTCCCTCACACTCGCTGTGAGATTCGCGCCATTGTGCGCGATTCACAAGGCGCGCGGCGGGTCATGTGTGTGTGTGTGTGTGTGCGAGTTGTAATCTGTGTTTCTGGGAATGGACCGTGTGCGACAGCTTATGTGTGCAAAGCAGTTGCGAGCACTTCCGGGGGGGGGGGGGGGGGGGGGCTTGGCGCCACCCCGGCGGCCGCCTCGCCTCGCCCATGGCCGTGGACTGCATTGTGGCCCGCCCCTAGTGGTCCCCAGGGCCAAGGCTGTCCGGTCCGGCCGCCCCCCCCGTGCCCTGACAATGAACACGTTGTAAAAGTGCACGGCAGAGGGACAAAAGCCGTCTCGTTATGAAGTCACAAGATTTCGGCTCCATTTTCTTGGGTTTCTTTTTTTTTTTCGGGCGGATTGTTGGCGGTTGTCGATGGCGCAAGACGGATGGTGATGGATCGGCGGCGGCGGGTCCACGGGGCGACACCCCTGATTGAGTCGCAGTTTGTACTGGCAGACTGCTGGCGTTTTCGCAACCCTGTTGCACTGGCGTGGCAGCGTCAAGTCATGCCCACACGTGCACTCTTATTCGGAGACATTTCCATGAAGACGACGAGCTTTATACAGACGGGCGACGGGGTGAGTCTTCGGGTGGCGCCACCCTGGGAACGCCGTGGAGGGTTTTTTTTTTTCTTTTTTTTTTTTTTTTTTTTACAGCCTCGTGAGCCTTGCCTGCACCCCCGTCGGTGAGGTACCTCTCGCATGGTGCCAACAATAGTCTCGTGGCCCTCTGTGATTCGGGTACCGGGGCGAGATAGGCGTCCGACGGGGTCGTGCATGGCGCTGCATGGCGCTGTCACGTTATCGGCCCGGCAGAGCCCGGCCGGCACCAAGCAGGGCAGGTTTATGGCGCTGCCCCGGCCGGGCTGATGCACCTTTTATTGACGCAAGGGTTTTGACTGGCGCCTCATCGGGCGGGCGTCCCGGGCCGGCAGACCCCGTACCGGGGGCGACCCTTGCTCCTTGGTGCCGTCGACGGGGACGTCGCGATAGGCATCGCGAAACGCCCCGCACGACATGATAGGCCTCGGCGCGGCCACCCCGGCCAACGGGTTTCCACCCCGACGCCCTGACGCCGCGCCGAGTGCTCCGGAGTGGCGCCGCCTCGCGCTGTGCTGCGCTCCCGTTTTTTCCCTCGTCTCACCTCGGCCCTATTTTTACGATGTCGGTACACGTGTTCGTCCTGGTTTGGCTGAGCGTAGCTGCGCCTCAGCCGCAAGGTGCCGCAGCGGTACAGCCAGCGCCGCGCCGGGCCCGTGCGGGTGCGTTTTTGTCATGTCGACACACGTGTGAGGTTTCGCGTTTCGGCCTTCGGGTATTGGCCCGGCCGGTCGGAGCCCCTCTCCGTCATAAACGCCCTTCTATTTTTCGACGCCTCGACGCCCGCGCGGCGGCGTGCGCGGTGCGACGCGGTGACGCCCTCCGGGCCCTAAAGGGCGTCTCGCAGAGGAGGGCAGAGGACCCCCGTCCCCCGTCCACCCCGCGGCAGCAGCGGTGGAATTATTTTTAAAAAGTCCCGCGCGTCGTGTGGGTCCGCTAACGGCCGGGCTGACAGTGATCGCGTTATTATTCATTAATGAACTCGTCTGCCTGATTAGCCGCGCCGCTGTTTTTTCCTCGCCGCGGGTGGCGCCCTGCAGGGCATGCCTGCCGCGCTAACGGGCGGGGCTGTCGCGCGGTGTCGCGGCGTCCTGCTCGTCCTGCCCGCATTGATGGATGTCCAATTAGGGGCGTTATGAGTCGCGGGATGAAGGATTAAGGGCGTTTAGGGCCGCGCCGGCCGCGCCCTGGGAGCCGCCCTTTCCTCAGGACGACGTCGAGGCGACAATCTTCCGCGGCCAGCGCACCGCCGGCACCGCGCACCCCGGCGCCGCGCCGCTCCATGAATAACTCCCACGCCCGTGTGTAAATCAATCGATCGGGCGTGATGCGGTGCTTTAGGGCGCCGTTAACGTCGGCGCGGCGGGACGCACCGGGACCGCGTTCTACTCCCCTTTTTCCTGCCGTGTGTGTGTGTGTGTGTGTGTGTGAGTATGTGCTTCGACGTGCGGGGGACTTCCTCGCGACCTGGCGGTGCCTGGCGGGCGATCCAGGGAGACAGCCGGAAGCGGAGTGGCTGCTGATACATCGCGGCAGAGCCTCGTGGAAGCCGCGCTGTAAAGCCCCCCATCTTACTGTTTTGCCAATATGCCCCGCGTGTTTTTCAGCGCCGCCTCCCCCCACCACCCACCACCGCCGCCGCGCGAGCCAGCGGCGCAGCGGCGCCCGTAGTGATGTTGGCTTGGTTGTGTTCCATCCGATTCGAGCAACAAATCATCGTGTTGCTGGTGACGCGCTTGACTTGTGTGCTCAACGCCGTGGCCGCGCGCCCTGCCGCCGCGCCCCCCTCCCCCCCCCACCCCCCCCACCCCTGGCGGAGGCCTCACGGATTTCTATTTGTGGCCGGTTCCTATATATTTTGGTGTGGCCTGTGCGCCGCCCAGCACACTAATCTTCCCGCGGGGCATAGCAGGTCGTTGCCGACACGGTGACGTGTGTCCCCCTCCCCTCCCCCTCCCCCATCCGCCCTTCTTCTTTCCCACCCTTCCCACAAACCCCTGCGGCTGCCCCCCCTCTCCCCTCCCCTCCGTCCCCGCGCTGAGCCCCTTAATTGGTGGCCCCGGCCTTCTGCTGTCCTTCTTCCCACTTACGGGGGGCCAAATGAAATGACGTTGATTGTCCGTAAGTTTTCGTCCGGACGAACGGAAGACGACGGCGGGGACACACACGCAACAGAACGCCGCACGAAAACCTTAAACGATTTTCGTTTTTATTCTTTTCGCTTCCTGTGAGTGGTCCATCATTGAGCGGCGCTGCTGGCCCACTGTGCGGCCGGGGCGGCCAGGCAAACGCGGCGCCGTGTCGCGGATTTGTCGGTACGGCGGCGACACGTGGCGCGGCGGCTGCTTTGTGTCCTCCAACGTCCCCGTTCTATTCCCCCGTCGGGCCGAAGTCATGCTCGAGATTCGCACCCGTTGAGCCGCGCCACCGCCTCTCCTCTCCTCCGGCATCTCCTCTACTCTCGACACGAGTAGCTGTATCAGAAACAGGGCACCAGCAGACGACGGGGTGGGGGTGGTCGGACGCCCCATTCGTCTCGGCCCGTCAGGAGCAAGACTTGCAACTCATGTGTTAGTGGAGCGGACACAAGACGGCTGGGGCGCCCCGCCACGCCCCGCCACGCCCCGCCACGCCCCCTCGCCCCGTGGCGGGCGCCCAAGGGTGGCTTGTCCAGTACCCGGGTTGGACCCCGCTGCAGCCCCCGTTTAGTCGGGGCGCGGTGTGCGTCGGTGCGACACCGAGCCGGACTAAGTGCTGGTGTCTGTGTCTCCCCATTTGTATCCAGCCCGAGTTTTGACAGGGATCAAGTCGACTTCCAGAAAAGGGCCCAGCCAGCTCGGGGCGTGCTGCGCTGCGCTGCTCTACTCTTGTCCCTTTTTTTGCCCCCCTCGCGCCGACGGTGATCCTCCTGGCTGGTGACTGTGACAGGAAGTGACTCCTCCTCCCACCGCTGCTGCTGCTGCTGCTGCTGCTGCCGCTGCTGCTCAGCTCTGGCTTTTTCACGTTCACAGATGCAGGCGCCTGACGCTGCGCAGGCCGCGCTGCCGCAGCCTCTCTTGTTAGGCGCAGTGTGTACTACTCCGCCCCGCTAGTTTAATAGTGATGCTCTTCGCAGATAGTCATTTGTTCCTGCCGACCGCCGCGGCGCACAGTGGGCAGAAGACAGGCGGCCGAAACTCGGGGCATGTCTTCTGGCCCATGCGCCGTCCTGTGCCGGTTTTCTATCCAATGGGACGATATGGAGCACAAGGCTCGAACAATCTCGATCGGCTGGCGGCGCGTGCGTGCGTGCGTGCGTGTGTGTTGGGACGGCCCTCTATCTGGTGAATGAGGGGGCCGTGCACTTTGCCGATCCGAGCTGCAACACTCCGTGGGAACCTTGCAGGAGCCTAAAAGCTAACTCTGGCGGGAAGGCTCGCGAATTGAAATATCCCGTCTAGACTGGCCGGGGGCAGTGCAAAGGGCCGTGCCTTCAGCGGGGGTCGAGTAACGTCTCCATTTTACTGCCGTGCTGCTGCTGCTGCTGCTCCGCGTAGAGCGGGGAGTTGCGCCCTTCAGTCCGCGTGTGTGTGTGTGTGTGCGCGCGCCGTCAATGAGCCTTGCGACCTCAATAACTTGTCACGACTTGGAATGGCTGCGCTGCGCTGGCCGTTGCGAAAAGGCACGACCACGAAGAGCCGCGCGCCCCGCCGCGTCCAGCCGCACAGAGGGCCATGCAGTCGGGGGTGGAGGCTGTTGAGCATGTTTTAGGGCCGGCGGTCCGGCCCAGCGCAGCCCAGCGCAGCCCAGCGTCTCGTTGCTCATTTTCCTTTTCGGTGTGCCGCTGCGGCCGCTGCCGTTTGTCGCGTTCTGATACCCGATACCCCGCTCGCATTGTTGTTGTTTGCCGGCCGCTATGCTCTTGTTTATTGGCAACTTTAATCCGGCGCCGCCTCGTGTAAAATCGGGGTTGTTTTTGAGTGACCGCCGCTCCGTGCCGCGCGCGCGCTGCGGCGGGGCAGCCGCGGTTAGGTACCTTGCGGGGCGGGGCGGGGAGGGGCGGGGCGGGCGGGGCGCACCGAACACGGCCGTCACGGCGTTGCAGTGCGTGTAATGGGCGGGAAGGGCAATAAGGCTGCCCTTTATGCCAATGCCGCGGCACCGCCATGGAGGCACCGCCATGGAGGCACCGCCATGGAGGCACGCTGTAGGGCCCGTCGGCCTGCAGGGCGTGCGCGCCGATTCAAGAGGGTTTCGCCCGCGAATCACCGAGCCGGTCCTCCGACCCACCGTGGCGGAGTGCGCCCGAGTCAGTCCGGATTGTTTGACGGGCGCGCCCCGGCGAGTGGAGCCGACAGTGTTGTGACTGGCGCCGGGTTGTTTTCCCGGTGAGAAATGCTCCCCGCGGCCCCGCGCGACGCCCGCGCCGACGCCCCGCGCCCCGCCACGTGACGGCGCGCTTCCGCGGGGCGTGTGTCGCGGTGTCGCCCGCCCGCGCCGCACTTCTTTCTTTAGAAAGCCATTCGTCTGCGAGGGCGGCGGCGGAGGTGCGCGGGCGGGCCAGGAGACCACGGTTTGAGCGGTCAAACCGCCGCGGCGTCTCCAACTACCCGTCGTGACCAGCCCGTCGTGGGAACTGGAGCGGCGGCCCCGCGCTTGCCTTCCCTTCCGGTGTGCGCCACCGGCTATGAGAGACCGTGTTTGTGGAATCCGTGAGGTTGGCGCGTGGGAACGGTGCCGGGGGCTGCACCGCGCCTCGTCCCCGCGGACGGCCGCGCCACCGCGACGCCGCCAGCCGCCACGGCCCCGCGTCGCAGCGTCCGGCAGGCGTGCACAAAGCAAAACAGTAATTAACGGCGGTTTTTACCGCCCTCAGGAATGACAGTGCTGACGAATGTGGCCCCTCGCTCCCGCGCGGCTCCCCAACATAGTTGCCGTGATGTGTTTGGTAAACGCGGATCAGGGGGAAATTTATGGCGGCCGCGTCTGGGTCCCCGGCGTCCCATGCATTCCGAAAGCCCTTTGCTTCGCTCTGTCTCGCTCGCACTCGCGGTGACTAGGGGCGCTTTCGGCATGAGCCGCTGCGCGCCCGACCTGGGGCCGCTGCCATGGGGAGTCCGCGGGGGGAGTCCGCGGCCGCGGGAGCACGCGGGTCACGGCGTGGCCGCGAGCGTCGCTGTCCGGCGTGCTTCAAGCCGAAGCAGGCCGTCGCGGTGCTCATCGGCGTCGTGTGAGGCGATGACGTGCCCGCCTTGTTGGGGCCCTGCTTCGGGGCGGCGCAGGCACGCGGGGCCCGGCGAGGGGCGAAGCAGCCCTCCGCCACGGACGGTTGGTCCGCGGAAGGCACGGACAGGAGGGAGGGGGAGATTTCAAAAGTGTCGCGCGGAGGCGCCGATGCAAACCCCGGCAATTAAAGTGAAGTGAGGCGCGCGAGCCAAGAATGTGCCACGCACGCTCACATGCATGCACGCGAGCCTTTACCCTCCTCCGCGCTGTTGGGAAGTTCACAGAAATATCGAACAAAGATGGAGGTGGTGAAAATTTATCGAACAAAGATCCAAGAGGTGAAAGTGGCTGGGCATCGATAACTGATGAGGCGGGTCGACGGGTTGGCTGGGGCGCGGCCGGGGCGCCGCGCCAGCACCAGATAGACGGACGCACCCCCGTCCCGTCCCTTCCCGTCTGTCGATGAGACAAAGGCCACGAAACCGACAAATATGTCAAAGACGTCTTCGACAAGACGAATTGGTCCGAGTCGCGGGCGAGGTCTGGGAGAGGGGAGGGGAGGGTGGATTAGGTCTGAGCGAGACGGGGAGATTAGCCTTGTTGACAAGCGGGAGAGGCGAGGCCGGGCCTACCAACCTACCATGGCCGCGAGCACTGCGTCTGTAATCTCCGTCGTTATTTTTAAGTTGGCTGGCCCGGGGCCGGAGGGCGGGAAGACCGGAACTCTGGACGTCCTTTTTGGCACAGCGCACTTCTCGCTCGAAGAGCAATGCATTGTTGGAAGTCACCCGTTCGATTCGAGCTTTGAAGACGTAAACTCGCCCCAGAGTTTTGTCCGCCGCCGCGCAGTGCCCGCCCCCGAACAGTGTGACAGACAAATGGAGAGGAATGAGGTGGCTGACGGAAGGGCGCGCGGCGTGGCGCGGCGTGGCGCGGCGTGCAGCAGCGTGCAGGAAGCGCGGGCCGGTCTGTCAGCGAGTCCTCGTGGTGGCGGTGACGTGGGCGATGACGGAGGGCCCCTCAGCAGTCGGCGGCAGGTGACACGGCCGGGGCAGCGCCGCCTGGTCGCTATCGGCGTGGGTATCGTTAGCCTAGGGGCGGCGGTGGTGGCGGTCTCGGTGGCGCCGCGGAATTTCGGACTCTGGCGTCGTGGCGCTCCACGACGCGTCCGGGCAACAAAGGACCTATCCCCGCGGCAATGCCTGTGCAGATAGGTCATTGCTGGCCGGACTCGGGCGCTCCATTCATGCGCCGCGGATCAGAGGCGCTCTCGGGAGGCAGCGAGGAATGCCCGGCGGACGCCATGGATGCCGCGCGCTCCGCAGCCTCAGCGGTCAGCCCGGCCCTTGCGGCCCAGACGTCTTAATGACGCCAAGGGTCGCGGCGGCCACCAGGGCAGTCCCGATCGGGCGGGGAGCGTCGTCGGGGACCTCCACGTGTGATTGATGACGGCCAGCATGACGGGCTGGCCGGCCGGACGGCGGCAACCCTTCGGCCTCCCGCTCCCGTACTCTTGGACGGCGCCCTGGAGGACGCGTGCATCGGATCCGCGCGGCTACCTGCAGCTCCCTGCAGTATGCAGTTTGCCCTGCATACGCTGTGCGCTGCGTCGTGCCGTTGTGAGCAGCACCGGGGGTGTCGGATTTCCGGCTCAGTGTCACAGCCATTCTGCACGCCGTGCTGCGCGCCCCGCCCCGCCCCGCCCCGCCCCGCCCCGCCCCGCCCCGCCCCGCCCCGCCCCGCCCCGCCCCGCCACGCCCCGACCTGGCGCCTGCGGGTAGCAGGGCAGGGCCGCCCCAGTGCTTTATGGGCAGGCTCTCTCGGAATTGTGGATGTGTGTGCAGGAATCGGTTGCATGTGTCCTGCAGCAGGGTCCTGCCACGCAGCAGCAGCGCCGTGTCCTTCTGCTCCTTCTCCTTCTCCTCGGCGTCCTCCGTGCGTCCGCGTCGACTGGCGGCCGCAGAGTCCTCCTCGCGATAAAAGTGTCGTCGCGGCGCGGCGGCGGCGGGGTTCGAACCCGTGTCCTCGCTGGCCGCGCCGCCACCGCCGCCGCCCTGTGTTTGCCTTGTAGAACAAATTATTGGGAAACGTGTCGCCAGGCGTGATGGACTGCGCCTTATGCCCCTCCGCTAAGGACGTGGCGGGCGGGGCGGGGCGGGGCGGCACTGCTGGCGCTGCATGGGATGTTTAGGGTCGCAGCTCACAAGAATGCGGTGTGGGTGGGGCGCTGCGGCGCGCTGCGTGGCCGTGGCCCTCCTAGGGACATCTCCAGCAGTCTCCGGGTGTACACTGTTCGGGCGCCTGGGGATGCGGCGGGGCCCTGCGAGCCGAAGCACAGGATTGTCTGATCCTCGCGTGCGGTCCGGATCGAACGGGGATATAATGTGGATATTACACCCCAGCGTGTGTGCGCCGTTGTGTGTCGACTTGTGTCCCATGGCCTTGTTGGCAGTTAGGTGTGCCCTGCCTGGGCCCTCCCTGCCCCTCGGCGACCACATGCCGTCACATTCGACTCCGGGGACCCCCCCCCCCCCTCCCCGGCGCCGCCCCCGCCTCCCCCCTGTGCCACACCCTGCGGCGTCGCAGACACTTTACTTTTTTTCCCCTCGCCGTTCGTCCCTGCCCGGCCTCTGCCCGGCCTCCTGCCCTCTGGGGGCTCCTGTTTATGCTTCTCCTGTCGCTATTCAGGGAAAACCATGCACTTAATTATTTCTGTGACAAAATGCTCGGGGGGGTTTCAGGTATGGCGGCGGTGGGCGGAGTGTCCGGTTTTGGGTTTCTGCTCGGGGACTGCTCGGGGTGGTAATGAGGGTGAGGGGCTCTGAGGGACGCGTCACGGAGACGTTTAGCACCGAGGGCGCCGGGCGGGCCGGGCAGGGCTGCAGCATGCTCTACCTGGGCGTCGGCGCGCGTCGGGCCGCCCTCGCCTCGCCTCGCCTCGCCCATGCAGGCCTGCAGGCCCTTGCTCGGACGCACCGGCGGCAATAAATTAAAACGGACCGGGAATAAAAGTAAAACGCTGTGTGGACAAGGCCTGATGGGCGAGGCGGCCCACCGCGGAGTAGAGCGCGGAGCTGACGCCGGGGATTTTGGCGGCTCGCCGTCGCGGCCGGACGTCTGTCAGTCAGCCCGGAGGACGGCACGGGGGTGGACGGGCCGCCGCTGACTTATGGAGCGCCCCTCTCATGACGCTCTTGAACGGTGTCGGCATTAATACCGCTCTGCTCCGGGAGCACGGGGAATCCATCAGACCCGCAGGATGCGCGTTTGTTCGGCAGTCATTCAGTACGTCCGTCGGTCAAGTCAGTTCAGTCGGTCGGTCATTCGTTCATTCATTCATTCATTCATTCATTCATTCATTCATTCATTCGTTCATTCATTCATTCATTCATTCATTCGTTCGTTGTTCGTTCGTTCAGCCATTCATTCGCTCATTCATTCAGTCGTTCATTCATTCTTTCATTCTTTCATTCGCAGTCAGTAGTTCATTCGCATTCATTCAGTCAATCATTCATTCATTCATTCATTTATTCGCAGTTAGTCGTTAGTCATGCTTGCCATTATGCATTGAGCATTGGGCCCCTCCCAAATCTGGGAGACATAAATGTTTTGATCCCAGCCGGTTGGATTGCCTCGGCCGACCGTTTGCCAAACTGCAACTCTGGGCGGGATGCGCCGTTCGCGCTCCCCGCTGCTCCCCGCTGCGGCCCGCCGTGCTCTGCGCGCTGCGCGCTGCGCCACCCCACGGGGGCTGCTCTGCTCTGCCCTGCTCTGCTCGGCGAGGCACAGTGGGCCAGAAACCGGTGAAGGCGGCAAAAACTCTGGGCATGTTTCGACCTCCAGAGCCGTTAAATAGTGCTCGAATCTGGCGTATGACCCCATCAATGGACTGCTCTTCTAACGAGGAATCCATTGATGGGGTCATACGCCAGATTCGAGCACTATTTAACGACTCTGGAGGTCGAAACATACCCAGAGTTTTTGCCGCCTTCACCGGTTTCTGGCCCACTGTGCGAGGGCTCGGCCTGCGTCTGCCGCTGCGCTTCCCGGAACGGGATGATGTTGTAACGCGTGTCGTATGGCCGCAGCGCCGCAGCCTGGCCCGGCCGGCCTCCTTGGCCGATGCGGCCGCAGATAACGCCCCGCGCATTCACTGTCATACACGTCGAATTATCCTCCGGGACGATTACCGGCACCGGGTGTTTGTGTGTGTCGCCCGTGTTTTGGCGTGTGTTCCTTGTGGTTCTTTTCGGGACCCCCGCGTGTTTCTGCAGAAGCAAGGTCGCCCTCCCCCAATCTATCTCTTTTAGGTAAGGCTTGTTATCGGGCGATAGGGGGGAAGTCTTCAATAACACAGTGGCCCGTCGACCTGGCCGACCCGGGCCCGCCAAGGGCGGCTGCACACACACGCACGCACGCACGCGCGTGGCTTGGGCGCCGTGATAGGCGTTGCCCCGTGACCGGCTCTGCTGGTTCGGCGCCTCCCCGGGCACTACATACTCGCCCGTTCGTTGGCGAATCGTGCCTCGGACCGGGCGGCCTTCTGGGATGGCCGGACCCCAAGCCGATTGGATCTTTCGCCAATTTTACACCGCCCGCCCGTCCGTGGGTCCTTCGGGGGTGGCTGGCCTGGCTGGCCGCCCGGTACGCCCGGTGCGGCTGCAGCGGCCTGTCCTTGTTTTGTTTGCGTTTGATGGATCACCCCCGATCGCATCGAGGTGGGCGTGTTGTGGGGGTTGCGCGGGTGTTTCGTGGAAGCGGTGGCGGAGGTTGTCGTGGAGGAGGCCGGCCGTGGAGGAGGAAGTGAGGATCCTCAGCCTCGAGGAGAGGCGTGGCGGGGCGTGGCGGGGCGTGGCGGGGCCCCAGCCTGGAGGGAAGCGCCCCAGCTCGTTTGGTACGTAAAATACGACGCGGCCGGCCCAGTCAGTGATTCCACTCGGAATGAATGAACCAGCCAGCCCGGCTCGGCTCGGCCCGGCTCGGCTCGGCATCGCCGTGCTGCCTGCTCGGCTCGGCTATGGCGCGACCCGATGGCGAGCCGATGGCAGCAGGAGTGGAAGCGACCACCAATTAGCTGGCCAAAGTCTTTTTCCCTGGCTGCGGAGCAAGGCGCTGGCGGAGGCTGCGAGGCGCGGCCGGCGTTATATATTGTTGGAGGAATGCTCGGGAAGGGCGAGGCGTCGCACGGTGGGCCGCAAGACCAGTGTGGGCGGCTAGAGCCCTCGGCCTCTGGAGACGTTAAATAGTGCTCGAATCGAACGTATGACCCCATCAATGGATTGTTCTGCGAACGAGGAGTTCATGGGCTGGACCCCAGGGCCGATTCGAGCACTATTTAACGGCCGTTTTGCAGATCCAAACGCCCTGGCCGCCGACACCGGTCGTCTGTCGCAGCGTGTGGCGAGGCGACGACGCCGGGCAACGCCGGGGCGAGGACGGCGAGCAATGTACGCACGCAAATGCCCCGCGTGCCCGACGGTCCCGGCGTCGCAGCCCTCGCACAGTGGGCCAGAAGACCGGTGTGGTCGGACCAAACTCGGGGCATTTTCCAGCCTCCCGAGTCGTTAAATAGTGCTCGAATCGAGCACTGATGGACTGCTGTGCAAACCATGGGGTCATGCGCACGGCTCTAGCACCAATTAATAACGCTGGAGATGGAAACGCGGCCAGAGTTTGGCCGCCAACAATGTTCTTCTGGCCCACTTTGCGTCGCCAGAGGACCCCGCCAGAGCGACTTGGCCCGCCGTCCTCACTAGGACCAGGAGCGCTAACTCGACGTAACGAACGTCGTTTCGAATTAGAACGAAGGACTCGCGCGCGTGTGTGTGTGTGTGTGTGTGTTGGTTTTCATTTCCCCAGCGTTATCGAGGTGTATTGGTTGGGCCCATTTATTTCTGCCGATGGTCGACGCTCCAAAAGTTTGGAACCTGTTGCGGCGTCTTCCCGAGCCGTCCTCCGGGCTCCTTCTCTCGCCGGGCGCACAGTGGGCCGGAAGACCGGTGCAGGCGGCTGAAACTCCGGGCACGTTTCAATACCTCCGGAGTCGTTAAACAATACTTAATCAAGCGCGGCGCAGCATCGTTCGCAGAGCAAACGATTCGAACACTATTTAACGTCTCTGGAGCCCTAAACGTGCCCCGAGGCCTGGCCGCCGACCGTGGTCTTCCGGCCGGCCGTGGGGCGTCGCCGCGGCCGCCGCCGTCCCGACCAAACGGCGCCGGCCGGCCCATCTCGTGACAGGCGGACATTCTTATTGAGACAAATGCCACCCATACTGAGCCTACCTGCTTCACACCCCGAGGAAATGGGATATTTATCTCGGGGCCTAACGCGATACCCGTCCTGATAAGGGCAGCGGGCAGGGCATCTCCCACCGTCGCGGTGACGTCACGCGAGTACCACTCGCGGGAGCATCGGTACCACCGCCGTGTAGACAAGCATGTGGTGCGGCCGGCTCGCTGATCGAAATACTACGGTGGCGCCCTCCCGGTGTCGCGGCGAGCTCTGTAAACACGCGGGGAATGAGTTGGGCACGGCGTTGTCGTGCGGGCGGAGGCCGTTTGCCTGTCAGCGCGGCCAGGGCGGCCAGGGCGGTACGGCGAGCACCGCGGCGCCTGTCTTGCAGCGGGAGCAGAGCGGCACGGCGGGACACCTTGCTGGAGGTCCGTCGCGGGAATGCGGCCCTGCGGCTGCGTCTCACGCCCTGCCCTACTCACGACTCCCAGCAACAACTTCGTATCTGTCTAGCAGTTGCTGCACAGATACGATGTTGTTGCTAGGAGTACAGCCCTTCGGCCCTACGGACCCTTCGCGCCCCGCTGCTGGTCTAGCCGGGGCCTTTGGGTAAACGGAGGCGGCTTCCCCGGATCACGAACAGTATTCCCGGAAGGCATGCCGTCTGCGGCGACGGCCGGCCCTGCGCCCTGGCCCCGCCCTCGTGGCCCGACAGGGATTGTTGACACTCACACACACACACGGGGTGGGGCGCGTGCATTAAGTGGCCGCGTCACGAAACGGATTGGTGGCAGGGCAAGGGGTGGCACAGGTAGCAGGCTGGCGTGCAGCGCGACGTGCGTGGCGCGGACTGCATTTCCGCCCCAGGATTCCGAAACGCGTCCTTCGTCCTCGTCCACTATGGCGCGAGAGGGACAGCGCGAGGACTTTCGGAAGCAGCCCCGCGTCCCGCTCCACCCCGGCCGCATCCTCCGGAGCTAAGCGTGTTTTGACGCCGCGGGGCCGGGAATTAAATGGGCCACTTTGGCGTGCCCGCCGCTGGCCCGAGCGGAGACAAACGTCTCACTTGCCGGGCGGAGAGGGGGGGGGGGGGAGTCTTTTTTGAAATCCGCGCATCGCCGGGCTTGTTTGCTCGCGCGCTGACTTGGCGGCGGCCAGCGCGGAGGACGCCAAAGACGCGCCTTCTTTCGACACATGCCCCGCGACAGGCGACACGAAATTTCTGTTAGCGCTGCCTGCTACCGGGGCGCGGCGGCAGCGGACTGCAGCAGACGCACGCCGCTCTGTCTGCTGCGTGTGTGCGAGAGAGACAGAGGCAGCGAGGGGGTTGTCGATATACGCCGCGCCGCACAGTGGGCAAGGCGGACAAAACTCTGGGAATGTTTCGACCTCCAGAGTCGTTAAATAGTGCTCGAATCTGGCGTATGACCCCATCAATAGATTGCTCTGAGAACGAGGAATCCATTGATGGGGTCATACGCCAGATTCGAGCACTATTTAACGACTCTGGAGGTCAAAACATTCCCAGAGTTTTGTCCGCCTTCACCGGTTTCTGGCCCACTGTGGGCCGCCTCGCGAAATGGACTTGATCCAATTAGGGTCGTCTCGCTCGCTCCGCCCGCCGCCCTACCCGCCGCAGCTGGCCCCGCACCTGCTCCTCCGCGAGTCATTTGTTGGGATGGGACGCGCGGCGAGTGTTTTCGGTACCCGTATAACCAGACGGACACAAATTGCCCGACACGTCGGAGAGGCCCGCGCCGCGCCGCAGCGTTTCCGCGGTTGTGCTCGGCCGTCGTCGCCGCGGTCGCGCTGTGGGCCGGAAGACCGGTGTCGGCGGCGTGTTGCGGTCTTCTGGCCCACCGTGCGGCTGCTCTGATTTGTGTTCGACGCGCCGCCGCCGGACCGCAAAGGGCGTTCCTCTGTCGCCGCGACGCCGCGGGTTTGTCTTTGCTCGTTTCCGCGCGAGGGAGGAAAAGGGGGAGTGGGGGGGGGGGGGGACACGCCCCTGGGATGACGGATGCGGCCGCGAGTCGCGCAGCCACGGGGTAATGAGCGCGATGAATCAGGCGAATCAGAGGAATCAGGCCGCCGTTCATTTACACGTGTTCGCCGCTGCCCCGCTAATGAGGCGCGGAGTGTGCGAGCGAGGCAGACGTGTGAGGCCGCCGCGTCGAGTCTGCGGACCACCACCGGGTAAGAGTTTGGCCGCGCGGGTGACCCTCCGCCCGCATAGCCGTGCAGCAGGCCGTGCCGGTGGAGAGAGGCCTTGCAGGCCGGCGCAGCCCGGCGCTCGACACCAAACTTATTCATTCTAATTAAGCGCTAAGTAAGTCGTCATGTCGCGCTGCGGCACGGCGCTCTGCAGGCCGGCTCTTTACCCCCGCACCAGCAGCACTCAGCGCCTCCTGCCTGATGGGGTGCGGCACGGCGCGGCACGCTGCGGCACGCTGCGGTACGCAGAGTAGCTGCTCGTCGCGCTGGGGGCTGGAGGTCCTGGAGGTGGGGTCGGGGTGGAGGCCGCAGGACGGTAAGGCGCCGTGTGCCGTGTGCCGCGGCTTGCATTGGCGCGTCCGGCAGCCTACCGGACCATCGCGGCGACAGGGGCCGGAGCGCTCCCCGGAGCGCCATCACCGGAGCCAGCCATTCGTCCGGAAAAGGCGCGGGGGCGGTGCGGTCGCGGTGCCGCCGGGGATGAGGGGGGCGGTGCATGGCCACTGGCTCGCTCGTTTATCACTTTGGGTTGAGCCGAACACGCTGCGGCGGGAGTGGGGCTCTGTTTAATTCGGTGGCGCCCCGCCCCGCCCCGCCCCGCCTTGCAAACGCAGCGCGCCGTGTTGGCTGTGTTGGAAAATTAAACTGCGGGGCGGTTACAGATGTAAGTCGTTTTGTTCCCGCGCGCTTCGCCACTGCCAGTAGCACGGCTTCGCGCTTCGCGGCCCGCGCCTTGGCTTGCTCCGAGGAGACGGGGAGCAGGGCGGCGAAGTGTCGCAAGCGTGATCGTCGCGGCGCGGCTGACGGCGGGGCGGACGCGACACGGGCCTTGACAAGTGATCGGCAGAGCAACTGCTGGGGCGGGGCAGAGCGCAGTGGCGGTGGCGAGCAGGCTCTGACGGCACATTTAGCTTGACGCGCGCCTCATGCGTGGGAGAAGGAAGCCGCGCACAGCTGCCTCGCACTCTTTCCCACACACGCACACGATGACGCGACATTACATTACGCCTTGGCTCACGGTTATTTGTTTGTAAAAATGCACATTTTTATTTTTTTATTTTTTTATTTTTTTGTCTTGGCGTGTGCATGCGCGTCCTCGCGTGCCTAGCGATCCGCGCCGAGGTTTGAGAGGCCCTTCTTCACCTTGGCGGGGACACGCGCGCCTAAGGTGGCATTGAAGTGGACACCGCGGCCGGCGTTCCGTGATGCGGAGATAGGGTGCGGCGTCCAGCAGCGCAGGCGGCAGCGGCGTCGCGCAGCGCCCCTGCTGCTGCTGCTGCTGCTGCTGCTGCTGCTGCGACGCTGTCGCCGAGACGCGCGCATTGCACCAGGATGCCGGCGGTGATACCGGTTCGTAGCGTCCGCGATTCCTATCGGCGAATCAGTGGGTGTTAAATGCGTGTGCCGCGGCGGGGCGGCGCGGGGCCCAAGGCGACGACGCGCTGCAGGGCCAAGGTGGCTGTGCCCGTCACGCGGCGTCACGGGCGCCCCTTCCCTCCCCCTCGGCCACCGCGTCGCCGCGTCACCGGCAGCTGCCGCGCCACTCACTTTCCCCTTAAACGTTGTGATGGATCTGCCATCGAGAGCGACGCGGCGCGGCACGGCGGCCCGCGGCCAGCCAAAGGCGTTTATTCTGGGTCGCGGGGCGCTCGGTGGCGGCGCGGACCTGTCGCGCGTGTGCCCCCGTTTTGCCCGCTTTGGCGCGCCCGCCCCGCCCCGCCCCATCCCCGCCCTTGCCCGGCCCTGCGGATTCCAGTTTGGCTCGCGGTGCGTGCCCGGTGCCAGGGCTGCCACCGTGTGTAAACACGCTGCCCGGCCACCCGCGGCCGTCGTGCCGTAATGGCGGCGTTTACAACCGACGTATCGTATCGCGATGCGGCCGTCCCCGCGTCCCCGCCGTCGATACCATTCCAGACGTAGACCGCGTAATTAACTCGGCAGGACTCGAGCACGGCGTCGGCTCTGAGGCACTGAGACGCCGCCGCCTCGTCAAGAATTGATATTTCTGGGGGTTTCCCGGAGGGCACTGGGCGGAGACTTGAACGCTCAGGCCAGGGCGCCGTGGAGGTAGGCCGCCACGGTGAGCTCGGCTGTGCTGCGGGCCGGCCTACCCTCCAGGCGCCCACCGCCGCCGTGGAGACACTCCAACGGCAACCCGCCCTCCCTCACCCCTCCGCCCCGGAGTCCCGCTTCGTGCCGCTTTCCGCATAAGTGGACGCCTTGCCTCGGCGAGGACGCCGCCGCACGCCGCCGCACGCCGCCGCGGTGCACGGACCTCGCGGGGGCGGTGCGGGGGGGCAGCGCGCGGAGCCCCCGCCAAGGCTAGGCCTAGAGTCCCTTCCGCGGCGTGCGTCTGGCGTCTCTGCATGCCGTTTGGTTTTCCCTGAAGAGCCCTGTAGCGCTGGGGTATATCGCTTCGGCGCAATCTGTATCCGCGGGTAGCGTCGTCGTCGTGTGCAGCAGCGGCAAGCGGCGGCAGGCCGTGGCGTGGCGTGGCGTGGCGTGGCGTCTGGGGCTGCGACTACCGCTGTTCCCACACTGAACGGACGGGACCTCCCCGGAGCGGAACATCGCGGACCGCGCGCACTCACTCACACACACACACACACACACACACACACGCACACACAGGGCGGGCTGACAGGTCATGCAGCGGGGCCTGGGCAGGCCTGGGCCAGGGGGCAGCGCGGCTAGGCTCCTGATTGGCTCCCGATCGGCCGCCGCCGCTGCTTGCATTCCGCCGAGGACTGTCTCCGCGCGGCCTCCAGCCCGCCCCTATGTCGCCCCTAATTATGACGTTCAGTCGCCTTGTTGTTGAGCGGGTCAGTGTCCTCCTCTGCCTCGTGTGTGTGTGTGTGTGTGTGTGTGTGTGTGTGTGTGTGTGTGTGTGTGTGTGTGTGCGCAGGCGCGTTGGACGGGATCGTAATGCGTGTCCTCTGTTGTGTTACAGGTGGGTGGAAGTGCGCGGCCAGAGAAAGCAGGTGCGCGCGCTTTCCTGCGCGACGCAGCCCTGCAACAAGGGCGTATCTGCGCGGCAGTGACGGTGCAGATGGGCCTTTGTTGATGGGAGGCGTCGCCGAGCGTCGCCGAGCGTCGCGCGCCCGGGCTGCGGGCGGTGCACGTCCCGCCCTTCTCCGCGGTGACGGGCGCGTCGTCGTGGAGGTGTGCGACATGCACACGGTGACGCTGCGAATGTGAGAATAGAATGGAGAATCCTGCCCACCCACCCCCTCCAAAAAAAAACTCAAAAGTTAAAAGGGGCTTGAAATTAAGCTCAACTTTTGATCGACTAGTCTAAGTTTAAATGTTGTTGGGTTCTGCTGGGAGCTTCCTTTTGGTCCTCTCGTCTCGTCCCGCTACGGGCTCTGGCGCGGTCCGCCCTCCCGTTTGACTTTGCCGCCCCCGCGGCTCGGGCCTCGTCGCGGACATGTACGTGCCGGTCCCCGAGTCACGCGTATCAGCATTGTGCATTGTGGCCTGGGCTGGAGCCGCCGTACCGCCGTACCGTACTCCGCTGGTAGCGGTCGGCACAGAGCAGGGACGACCAGATAACCCCGCCCTGCCGGCTAGCTGCTTGCATCCGCTTAGCTTAGAGAATATGATTTTTCTTTTCCCGTCCGTCGCTGTTTGTTTTCGCTGGCTCGATTGTGCCGCGCTGTGCATGTAGCTGAGCAGGCCCCGCTAAAGAAGGTGGAGTGACTGCGCCTGCAAATACTGCACGCCGCGGAGAGAGACGTCGGCGGCGCGGTGCCCCCGGTACGCCCCGCGGTTGCGAAGACGGAGCGCCGCCTTGATGAACCAAGCCCTCGCCTCGCCTCGCGGAACCCTCTTCGCTCGAGTTTACGGCGCGGGGCTGACCGCCGTGACCCTGGGCGCACCGGGACCCGCCCCGCCGTCAGAGTAAACAATTTTTTTCAGTTTCCATTATTTATTTATTTATTTATTTATTTTTTTTGCGAGCTGTAATCCGCGCGGTTCAGCCTGCGGCTTTTGCCCGAGGCGCGGATGCGGTGCAGTGCGGGCGGTGGGGAGCGGAACAGTGGAACAGTGCAACAGTTCCGCCTCGTCCTTATCCGAGGACCGCTCCAATTAGTTGGAATAATGAACTTGTTATCGACGGGGCGGCGAGGCGAGGCGGGGGAGTCCGTCTTTGTTCGGCTCGGCCTCACCGTATTGGCGCGGTCGGTTTATCCTGCTCCGGAGCTTCGTCCGGGAGGTGGCGCCGCGCAGTCCCCGTCGCCGTCCTGCCCCGTCCCGTCCAGTCCGCTTGATCCGCCGCGGCGTCTCGCTCGTTCCCTTTCGTTTTGTCCCCCTTTCTTTTTTTGCGTGAGACCTGTCTACAAATGACGTATTCTCGCGTTCCGAGCACGTACACTTTATTAAATACCGCTGTCAGAGAGCCGCCCCGCCGCTCTAACTCATATTCCGTCGCCAAGGCTTCGCAGGCCCTTCCCTTCCCGGCATCCCGTCCGCAGTTCGCCGAATCCCATCGCGACACCGTGCGCCAGGAGAGCGGTCAGACGATGTATACGCGGCGCGCGCCGACCAAATATACCCCCGTCCCGTCCAGGCTCGGTGTGTTTTTGCAGGGCGAGCCGATCCAGCGCGACTCGCATGACACTCGCCCGTCCGCGCGGGTCGCGCTGGAGGGCTTGGCCCCCCAGTTT
>JAQQBG010000269.1:0-2500 GCA_032199755.1 Ambrosia artemisiifolia | reverse complement strand
CCCGTTAAACTATTTTACCCGAAAACATGATACGATGACACTAATCAACTCTAACCATGCCCGCGAGCAAGCACGCAAAGTTTCGTGGCGATTAGGCGTCGTTCGGTGGTGTTTCGGAGAACACCGGGCGTTGGATGGATGACCGGCCCGCGGGCCCACGGACCCGAAAGCAAAGTATTTTTACGGGACCCTTTTATTTCGTTATTTCGAAGGCTCACACAAAGTTTCATGGCGATCCTAGATCGTTTGATATGGTTTAGGGCCAATCACATAGTCCGGCGCACCGTCAATGGCCCGGTCAACGGGCTGACCCGATCAAGGCGGACCGTGACACCAAACGTCTCTGGTTAGCCCCTAGAACACCCACGTAAAGTTTCGTGGCGATCCGACGTCGTTTGATTGGTTTACGATGATTACATAACGAATAAAGGTCCGGGGCCGACCGAGCCCGGCCCACGGGCCCACGGGACCCGAACCCAGAATTTTCCGGTTCCGAACATCTTAAAACATTGCCCCGAGGCACCACGCAAAATTTCGTGCCAATCCGACGTCGTTTGATGGGTTTTTGATAGGGTCTCAAAAAATTATCATTCCTCAAAAAATTAATGTCTATTCCTGAAACTTAACTTTTTGTGCAATATGTATATATAGGGGAGGGGTGTGTGTTGGGAAGGGCTTGCCTGGGTGAGGCTTGGCAGCGCCCAAGGAGGCCTTGTTGGCCGAGAAACAAGGCTGCCAAGGCCTTGTACACAAGCTAAATTTCCCCAAGCAAGCCACGAACTCGAGAACCAAGTGCCCCTCCTGCCCACGTTGCCTAGGAATGTTGCCCAACGACTTGGTTTCTCGCACAACGACTCGTGTACATAGGCCCAACGAGCAGCAAACCTCGAAAATTATCAATCCTCGAAAATTTAATGTCTGTTCCTGTCACAATGCTTTTTGTGAAATATGTATATATAAGGGAGACATGGGGCTTGAGCAACCCCAGTGCCCGACTAAGGCTAGTGAGGGCATACGAGATGAGAGGTTTCAAGCCTATTGTAGCACGAGGTGTGTCTCCCCAAGCCATGTTGCCTAGAAATCTAGCCTCGTGCCTTGTAAATGCCCCACATCATGCCTAGTTGTAAGCACGTTTGCTAGTGAATTGATGGATGCTTGGCAAAGACGCCCCACATTGTGCACCATGTTGCCTAGTAGACAAGCCATGTTGCCTTGAATTATGCTTGTTTCCCACACGACGACTAGAACGATGGCTTGACGATGGCCTACAATGGGCATGCCTTCAAAAAATTATCATTCCTCAAAAAATTAATGTCTGTTCCTGTCACTTTACTTTTTGTGCAGAATGTATATATAGGGGGGTAAGGTGTCTTGGCCAAGCTAGTGCGGCCCCTCTCTTGAACTAGCACTAGCAGACCATCTTGTTGGCAGGATCAAAGCATGTGAAAACATTGTGGGTGATAAAGTGTGTTGGCACGCCCAAGCCTTGACCTGATACACCACAAGATGGACCGCCATGATGGGTATGAGATGAGAATCCTCATGTCGTCTCCATCATGGCATTCAGCCATGGGTTATCATTGCCTTCGGGCAATGGTGCCCATGGCTGGCCGCTTCGAGGACGTCATGGGATATCGTTGCCTTCGGGCATCGGTGCCCATGACCGCCATGATGGGTATGAGATGAGAATTCTCATGTTCTACCCATCATGGCAATCAGCCATGGGTTAACATTGCCTTCGGGCAGTGGTGCCCATGGCTGGCCGCCATGATGGGTATGAGATGAGAATCCTCATGTCGTACCCATCATGGCATTCAGCCATGGGTTATCATCGCCTTCGGGCAGTGGTGCCCATGGCTGGCCGCTTTCGAGAACGTCATAGGTTATCGTTTCCTTCTGGCAGCGGTGCCCATGGCTGGTCGCCTTCAAGATTGTCCCTTATCGAGATTTGTCCCGCTGTTGTGATGCTTCTATTCCAAACATCATAGATAGATAAGCTGAGAGCAGGAACCCTGGTGCATCCAAACTCTTCATTCGGCCCATAGCGTCGTCTGCCATGAGTAATATGCATCGAACCCCATATCCTCAAAGCTTGCCTGCATATGATGTTTGGAATCCAAGCATCACAATATTTCCATCATGGGTATTGAAACCAAGTGGGGGTGGTGAGGATTGCTGGATGGCAAAGGGATGCAACACCGCATGGTGCCCATCGTCTAAGGCTCATACCTCCTTATTGCTCCCTTGATGCCTCTTTATCGGTGATGGAAAATGCGGGGCAAATCTGTTGCCTACGAAGCTTTTTTCTTTGTTGCCTTTGATACTGTTTTCGCATCGCCCGGTACATTCGAGGGATCGCTTTGGCTTGTGGTTGCCTGCTTGGCCTCTAGGCTTATGGCTGGTGACTACTAGCACGGTGGTTTTTGTGAATGCCAACCGTAAAGGTGCATGAGTGGTGTTTGGTTTGTTACGGGTGGTTGGCTCTTGCTTGCGCAACAAC
>JAQQBG010000268.1:20000-22500 GCA_032199755.1 Ambrosia artemisiifolia | reverse complement strand
AACCCCCTCGATGGTCATACAAATTAATCGACGAGTTGGAACAATATTTTCCAACACGACGAAAAGAACAAGGCGCGACGCAAGGTCTGGATCACGAGATTCGAATAAGAACATTTAAAAATATAGATTTTTTAACTAATTCCGAAAGAACTTTTACGAAGTCTAATTTCAAGAATTATGAGCTTTTTAGCAAATTTAATAGAGAGTCGGGTTTTATAAGTTATTTGGAAGAACCAGATTTTCGTCGAGACTTAATCAAAGGCTCTATGCGTGTTCAAAGGCGTAAAATGGTTATTTGGGAACCGTTTCAAGGAAATCCCCATTCCCCGCTTTTTGTGGAAAAAATGGAAGAGTTTCCTTTTCCTATATCCAACTTAATGAAACTTTTTTTTAATCTTAGAGATTGTTGGGGTAAAAAGTCAGAATTCGAATTTTTAGATCAACAATTAGAAAGCAAAAAAGACCACCAGGAGGACGTAATAGAATTATGGGAGAACGTTCCATATGAACAAAAAACTAGAAGTGTTCTTTTACTAGCTCAATCCATTTTTAGAAGATATATTAAATTACCCTTATTGATAATAGCTAAGAATATTGGCGGTATTTTATTACGACAATCTCCGGAATGGTACGAGGATTTCCAAGATTGGAATAGAGAATTTTATCTAAAGTGCAGCTACGAGGGTCTTCAATGCTCCAAAACAGAATTTCCTGAAAATTGGTTCATAGACGGTTTTCAGATAAAAATCCTATATCCTTTTCATTTGAAACCTTGGTCTAAGCTACGACTCTCTGATAGAGATCGAAAGCAACAAAATGATTTTGATTCTTGTTTTTTAACAGTTTCGGGAATGGAAACAGAATATCCTTTTGGTCCTCCGCGAAAAACACCTTCCTTTTTTGAACCCATTTTTAAAGATATAGACTATAAAGTCGAAATCAGAAAATTCAATTTTAGAGTTCGAAGAGCTTTAAAAAAAAAAAAAAAAGAAGCAAAAGCCTTTTTATTTGTAAAACAAAGACGAAAAGAACTTTTAAAAGGAAAGAAAATTCCATTATTTATACCGAGAGAAATAGATGAATCAAATGAAACTGAAATAGAAAAGGGTTCTATAATCAGCAATCAGATTATTCATGAATCACTTATTCAAAATCGATCTACAGGTTTGACAAATTATTCACAGACAGAAGAAGAAATGAAACATAGAATTGATAGAAGAAATACAATCAGAAATCAAATAGAAATAATGAAAAAAAAGAAAAAGAATAATGGAGAATCGCCCCCCAAAATTTGGAAAATATTAAAAAGAAATAATATTGAATTAATAGTTAAATTTTTGATTGAAAAAATATACATAGATGTTTTTCTATGTATCATTAATATGCGCAGAATCCCTCTACAACTTTTTATGGAATCAACAAAAAAAATTATTGAGAAATACATTGACAATAATGAAACAAATCAAGAAAAGATTAATAAAACAAAACAAAATAAAATTGACTTTATTTCGACTATGACTATAAAAAAGGCTTTTGATAATCTTAGAAATAGTAAGTGGAAGTCACATATTTTTTTTGATTTATCTTACTTGTCACAAAAATATGTATTTTTCAAATTATCACAAACCCAGGTTATTAACTTCAATAAGTTAAGATCTATTCTTCAGTATAATGGACCGTCTTTTTTTCTTAAGAATGAAATAAAGGATTTTTTTGTAAGACAAGGAATATTTGATTCCGAAGTAAGACAGAATAAACTTCCAAATTATGGAATGAATCCATGGAAAAACTGGTTAAGAGGTCATTGTCAATACGATTTATCTCAGATTAGATGGTCTAGATTAGTCCCACAAAAATGGCCAAATGGAAAAAAAAAATGCCAGCCGTCTAAAAATAAGGATCTAAAAAAATGGTATTCCTACGAAAAAGACCAATTATTTGATTACAAAAAAAAACAAAATTCGAAAGTCTATTTATTACCAAAAAAAGAAGAGAATTTTCAAAAAAACTATAGATATGATCGTTTATCATATCAATATATTCATTCCGAAACTAAGAAGAAGTCCTATATTTATAGATCATCATTAGAAACAAATAAGAAGCAAGAAAATTCCGCCAGAAAAAAAGAAAAAATTGTTAACATACTCAAAAATATTCCTATCAAGAATGATCTAGGAAAAAGTGATATTATATATATGAAAAAAAAAACAGATAGAAAATATTGGGGTTGGAAATGGAATAAAAATATTCAGGTTGAACCTAATAAGGACCAAATACAAATAAGGGATAAAATTCATAATAATGGTCTTTTTTATCTTCCGATTGATTCAAATTCCGAAATAAATTACAAAAAGGTCTTTTTTGATTGGATGGGAATGAATGAAAAATTCTTAATCTTAAATCGCTTCATATCAAATCCGAAATTTTTTTTATTTCCAGAGTTTGTGATACTTTATCATAAATATAAAGAGAAACCTTGGTTTATCCCAAGCAACTTACT
>JAQQBG010000268.1:7500-15000 GCA_032199755.1 Ambrosia artemisiifolia | reverse complement strand
TATATTCACGACTTGTCTCAAACAAGAGAAAGAAAAAAGTATCTTATTTTTTATAGATATTCACGATATGTTTCCTATGGTAACTGAGTTCATGAATTATGGCCAACAAACAGTACGAGCCGCAAGGTATATTGGTCAAGGTTTCATGATTACCTTATCACACGCGAATCGTTTACCTGTAACTATTCAATACCCCTACGAAAAATTGATCACATCCGAGCGTTTCCGCGGTCGAATCCATTTTGAATTTGATAAATGCATTGCTTGTGAAGTATGTGTTCGTGTATGTCCTATAGATCTACCCGTTGTTGATTGGAAATTGGAAACTGATATTAGAAAGAAACGATTGCTTAATTACAGTATTGATTTCGGAATATGTATATTTTGTGGTAATTGCGTTGAGTATTGTCCAACAAATTGTTTATCAATGACTGAAGAATATGAACTTTCTACTTATGATCGTCACGAATTGAATTATAATCAAATTGCTTTGGGTCGGTTACCAATGTCAATAATTGACGATTATACAATTCGAACAATTTTAAATTTGCCTGAAATAAAAACATAAGAATTCATTTTGATCTAAAAGAATTAAGTTTTTTGTTTAGTGAATAACTACAATTATATTCATAATTATATTTATATATTCATAATTATATTTATTAGGGGGCGAGAATTGTGTTTTCGTTTAGATTAAGATTTTTATTTAAATTAAAAATAGATTTCTTTTCTATAGTCCATATTGATGATTTGAAAATATATAGACTCAAATTACTCTTTCGATATTAGGCCAATAACTATATCTACATCAATCCGTATCCATTAAAATGGAATTTTTCAAATTGAATAATTCAGAACTATTATAAAAAAGTAGAGTTACTTCTTTTTTCCTGACCGGGTCAATAAAGTTATGCAAGATTTTGATTTATTTATCTCTTATTTTATATATAATGGATTTACCTGGACTAATACATGATTTTCTTTTAATCTTTCTGGGATTGGGTCTTATATTAGGGGGTCTGGGAGTAGTATTACTTGACAATCCCATTTATTCTGCCTTTTCGTTGGGATTTGTTTTTGTTTGTATATCGTTATTCTATATTCTATCGAACTCCCATTTTGTAGCTGCTGCGCAGCTCCTTATTTACGTAGGAGCCATAAATGTTTTAATCATTTTTGCTGTGATGTTCATAAATGGTTCCGAATATTCCAAAGATTTCCATCTTTGGACCGTGGGAGATGGAGTAACTTCCGTGGTCTGTACAAGTCTTTTTGTTTCACTAATTACTACTATTCCAGATACGTCATGGTACGGGATTATTTGGACTACAAAAGCAAACCAGATTATAGAGCAAGATCTGATAAGTAATAGTCAACAAATTGGGATTCATTTATCAACAGATTTTTTTATTCCGTTTGAATTCATTTCAATAATTCTTTTAGTTGCGTTAATAGGCGCAATTGCTGTAGCTCGTCAATAATAACTCTTTAGAACTGGAAAAACCTTGTTATGAGCTATCACATTTATTTCCTTTTTTCTATTTTACTTTTTATATAAAATAGAAATTCTTTCTTAGTTCGATCTATTCCCAATATATTCCTTTATTCCATTACTCGTTACGTTATATTCTAGTCAATCCGATTGGTTAAATTGTTGTTCATATTGAAATGAATCGAGATTGATAAGGAGTTGGTTAATGATGCTCGAACATGTACTTGTTTTGAGTGCCTATTTATTTTCTGTCGGTCTATATGGATTGATTACAAGTCGAAATATGGTTAGGGCTCTTATGTGTCTTGAACTTATATTAAATGCGGTTAATCTCAATTTTGTAACATTTTCTGATTTTTTTGATAGTCGTCAATTAAAAGGAGCCATTTTTTCTATTTTTGTTATTGCTATTGCAGCTGCTGAAGCCGCTATTGGACTCGCCATTGTTTCATCAATTTATCGTAACAGAAAATCAACTCGTATAAATCAATCGAATTTATTGAATAAGTAATATTATAAATTCAAATTTTCATAAATTCATTCAAATTAGCATGTCTGCCACGTAAGATATGATCATGTTATCACAAAGATAAGAAATCAAAGTATTTTGGCACTGTCAATCCAAAAATAGATAAAAAACCTCGGGGAACTCATCGATTCATCTAGTACTAGTATTGAAATACAGAATTCGTTTATCAATTTACTAGATTGAAACCTTATCACGGTCAAAAATGGATAGATCCAATGTCGCATTCAGTAAAGATTTATGATACATGTATCGGGTGTACTCAATGTGTCCGAGCCTGTCCTACGGATGTATTAGAAATGATACCTTGGGACGGATGTAAAGCCAAACAAATAGCTTCTGCTCCAAGAACAGAGGATTGTGTCGGTTGTAAGAGATGTGAATCCGCCTGCCCAACGGATTTCTTGAGTGTTCGAGTTTATTTATGGCATGAAACAACCCGCAGCATGGGTATAGCTTATTAATACATTACAGAAACCCCTACTTGAGTCCATTTTTTTTTTACCGCCAAAACCTGTGCCCCAAAATAAGATATTTTTGAGCACAGGTTTTTCTGGTCCAAGTGTATCTTGTCTTTACCACGAACAAATTTCCTTGGTTAACAATAATTGTAGTTTTACCAATATTGGCAGGTTCCTTCATTTTCTTTCTTCCCCATAAAGGAAATAGGGTAATTAGGTGGTATACTATATGTATATGCATGTTAGAACTTCTTCTAACAACCTATGCATTCTGTTATCATTTCCAATTGGATGATCCATTAATCCAACTAGTAGAGGACTATAAATGGATAAATTTTTTTGATTTCCGTTGGAAATTAGGAATAGATGGACTGTCTATAGGACCCGTTTTATTAACAGGATTTATCACTACTTTAGCTACTTTAGCGGCCTGGCCTGTTACTCGGGATTCTCGATTATTCCATTTCTTGATGTTAGCAATGTACAGTGGTCAAATAGGATCATTTTCTTCTCGGGACCTTTTACTTTTTTTCATCATGTGGGAATTAGAATTAATTCCAGTTTATCTACTTCTATCCATGTGGGGAGGAAAGAAACGTCTCTACTCAGCCACAAAATTTATTTTGTACACGGCGGGGGGTTCCATTTTTCTCTTAATGGGAGTTCTGGGTGTCGGTTTATATGGTTCTAACGAACCAACATTAAATTTTGAAACATCGGTTAATCAGTCGTATCCTGTGGCTTTGGAAATCATATTCTATATTGGATTTTTTATTGCTTTTGCTGTCAAATTGCCGATTCTACCCCTACATACATGGTTACCAGATACTCACGGAGAGGCCCATTACAGTACTTGTATGCTTCTAGCCGGAATTTTATTAAAAATGGGAGCGTATGGATTGATTCGGATTAATATGGAATTATTACCACACGCTCATTCTATATTTTCTCCTTGGTTGATGATAGTAGGCACAATACAAATAATCTATGCAGCTTCAACATCTCCCGGCCAACGTAATTTAAAAAAAAGAATAGCCTATTCCTCCGTATCTCATATGGGTTTCATACTTATAGGAATTGCTTCGATAACCGATACGGGACTCAATGGAGCTATTTTACAAATAATCTCTCATGGCTTTATTGGTGCTGCACTTTTTTTCTTGGCAGGAACGAGTTATGATAGAATACGTCTTGTTTATCTCGATGAAATGGGTGGAGTAGCTATCCCCATGCCAAAAATCTTTACAATGTTCAGTAGCTTTTCCATGGCTTCCCTTGCATTACCGGGTATGAGTGGTTTTGTTGCAGAAGTGCTAGTCTTTTTAGGAATAATTACCAGCCAAAAATATCTTTTAATGCCCAAAATTGCCATCACTTTTGTAATGGCAATTGGAATGATATTAACTCCTATTTATTTATTATCTATGTCACGCCAGATATTCTATGGATACAAGTTATTTAATACTCCAAACTCTTATGTTTTTGATTCTGGACCGCGCGAGTTATTTGTTTCCATCTCCATTTTTCTACCTGTAATAGGTATTGGTATGTACCCCGATTTTGTTCTTTCACTATCAGTTGACAAGGTTGAAGGTATTCTATCTAATTATTTTTATAGATAGTAAAAAAAAAAAAAAAAAAAAAAATTTTATTCTCTTAATTTTTAAATCAAGTCAAAACAAAATATGAATTTTCATTTTTATCCAATGTACTTGGTCTTTGCGAGAACCGCGTGAATCACTATACTACTTGATTCACACGGTTCTCGCCGGTTGAGACAAGATGTTTTATATACACCGTATTGCATTCTGTTTGTATTCTTAAGAACTTTTTTTGAATTTAACTATAGGTTAACGTAAATGAACCCATAACTATGTAACCCTATTCCTAATAGATTGACCCCGAAATAGCATATCCAAATTATAAGAAAGCCTAGAGTCGCCACAATTGCGGAATTTGCTCCCTGCAAATTTTTCTTTGTTCGAGTATGCAAATAAATTGCGAATACGATCCAAGTAATAAAAGCCCAAGTTTCCTTTGGATCCCAACTCCAATATGATCCCCATGCTTCATTAGCCCATACTGCTCCTGAAAGAATACCTATGGTTAAAAAAGATAAATCCTAGGCTAATCACACGATAACTCCAATAATCCAATTGTTGAATAAATTGGGCCTTGTAATAATTCTTATCAGAAAAAAAAGAAGTTTTTTGAAAAATCTTGTTTCTTTCATTCTTGTATTGGATTTCACCAAATGAAAACGACTCATTAATAAATTATTACTTTTAGAACTATAAAAAATCTTTCTAAATGTAATGACTAGAAGTGCTACTGATAATAATGATCCACAAAGAAGAGCCGCATAGCTCAATATCATCATACTTACGTGCATTATTAACCCACTCCGATTGTAGAGCAGGTACTAATATTGTGGGTTTGTGTATTTCATTTAAAAGACCCGAAGTAGCAAAGCCTTGGGTAAAAATAGTACTTGAGGCAGTTATTGTGGTTAAATCATTTTTCTTATTTTGAAATAAGGCACTATATGAATAAGGGAGAAACTCCATGAAAGAAAAATTAATGATTCATATAAATCACTTAGTGGGAAATGGCCTGAATAAATCCAACGAGTCATTAATAAGCCTGTTAGACATAAAAAAGTAGCTATCATCCCCTTTTCTGACGAATCATATGGTTTTATGATTTCAATGCCCAATAAGGTTATAAAATGAAGTGTAATTACAATTGAAACAATAGAAAAAGAAATATGCGTTAATATATGCTCTAAAGTTGAAAATATCATAAAAATGAAAAAGGGGGAGGGAATCCCCTATATTAATTAAGAAATAGAAATGGGGAGTTTACTTTATTTTTGATTATAGGATCTATTGGATCTCTTTTAGAAGATGGCATGCCGCCACTCGGACTCGAACCGAGATGCTCTAGCACTGCTTCCTAAGAGCAGCGTGTCTACCGATTTCACCATAAGCGGCTTGCTCGAACTCATAATACCCTTTTTCTATTCAATCGTCGAGATTGAACAAGTCAATTCAATCAAATCCGTTTTAATAATAATATTGCAACAATTAAGTTCTTTTATTGATATTGAAAATTGGAAATATATAAAAAACCCCATTCCATATAGTAAATAAATGAAGAAGCCAGAAAGTTATCCAAAAATTTTTAACATGGAATAAATTTGTTTCAAACACTTCATTAATTTGAACTAAAAATCTTATATCTGGCCTTCCCGATAAACATAAAAAAATTTTTCATTGTTGTAAAGGTCGATGGGGAAAAAGAAGACTCCCCATCACCAAAATTTGAGCGAAAATAGAAAAAATAAAAATTTTTGTCTTTTTTTCTTTCTTATTTTTTATTTATTTAATTTTTTAGAATTCAGAAAACAGAAGAATTCTTTTATAAATATAAAATGAAGGGTCTATTTCATATTGATTAGAATAGGGACTGCCAATTATTCATTTTATATTCACTTTGATATTAACAAATTTCTGAGCCCTTTTTTGAGTCAAACCCATTCTGATTATTCCGATATTTTAGGACTTATTTGTTTGTCGTACAAAAAAACTTTTTGAATTCCCGGTAGAAAGAGATTTCCCTAATGACAAAGCTTTTAACGCCGCCACATATCCTTTCCTTTTCCAAATATTTTTACGAATACGCTTTTTTGATATCGAAGTACGTTTTTTTGGAACTGCCATTTAAAGTTACTCGTTGTTATAGTTGGATGTGAAAGACATCTATTGTTCAAAACGAATTCTTATTTCTTATTCATTATCTATTTTTTATCTAAATCTAAATAAGATTCTCTTCATAAAAAAGAAATATAGATATGTCAAAGATCCGTGAAAATTGGATCAAAAATGACTCGAAATAAAAATAATGACTCGAAATAACAATCAAAAATTTTTGATTCCATACATCATTTCATACACTATTCGTAAAACCAACAATTTTTGGTTTGGAATTTTTAGTTCTCGTTGTTTATCTCTCAACGTTATATCTTTAGAATCTGCTAAATCAAACTAAAAAAAAAAAAAAAATAAAATAAAGAACCTAAAAGACCTTTATTTTCCTCATTCTATACTTTATTTACATGTAATCAAATACCTCAAAGGATTGTAAACTTTACTAATAAATTGTTTTGATTGAAATAGAAAACAATCAATCCCATAATGAATTAGTTAATGAATTAGTTAATGAGTTTAAATAAACTAATGAAAATCAAGAGTTTTGATTTCATTAGACCGATGCCCTTAGTAATCCTATAATTCATATCAGGATCAAGTGCTCTTTTTAGCCTAAATTTTTCTCCTTGCTATATTTTCATTTTCCTATTATAAGTATTCGTTTTGATATGTCACTTAGTCATATCATTTGACCAACTGTAACTTCTTGTTTTGAATATTTGAACGATTTTGAAAAGACTCAGAATAAATACTAATATAAAAAATATTCAATAAGTATAAAAATATTCAATAAGTATAAAAATATTCAATAAGTTAGTTCATATCTTGATTTTTTATTGAGTTTTTTCGAACGAGGCAAGATCCGGTGAATCGGAAACAATTAATTAAGAATAAAAAACTTTTTTTATGGAACAGACATATCAATATGCGTGGATAATCCCTTTTCTTCCACTTCCAGTTCCTATGTTAATAGGGTTGGGACTTCTTCTTTTTCCGACGGCAACAAAAAGTCTTCGTCGTATGTGGGCTTTTCAGAGTGTTTTATTGTTAAGTATAGTCATGATTTTTTCTATGAATCTGTCTATTCAGCAAATAAATAGAAGTTCTGTCTATCAATATGTATGGTCTTGGATTATAAATAATGATTTTTCTTTAGAATTTGGATACTTGATCGATCCACTTATTATGTCAATATTAATCACTACTGTTGGAATTATGGTTCTGATTTATAGTGATAATTATATGTCTCATGATCACGGATATTTGAGATTTTTTGCTTATATGAGTTTTTTCAGTACTTCCATGTTGGGA
>JAQQBG010000267.1:40000-43339 GCA_032199755.1 Ambrosia artemisiifolia | reverse complement strand
AATCCCAACCCAAAAGAGTTCCTAAGGGTTTTTTTCAAGAGGTTGTGTCGCTATACTTGAGAAAATTTTACAAGTGTTGAAAATTTTTACAAGTGTTGGGAATTTTACAAGTTGTTCATACAAGCATAGTTGGTAGAAGTGATATACCAAGGTTACAAGACAACGTTTCTACAAGGGTTTGGAAAACTATCACTGATTGGAAAAGCTAATGTCTGTTCCTGTCACTATGCTTTTTATTCAGAATGTATATATAGGAGGGACATGGGGATTGACACACCCCTAGGGTCCTTTCAAGGTTGGTGAGCGACCAGGCAACAAGAGGCTGGCCTAGTAAACTAAGCACGATGCACTATGAACAAGCATAGTGCCATGCCTAAGCCCCACTTTGTTCTTGGATGTTGCATGCTAACGTGACCACCATGCTTGTTGACATGCCTTGTCCCTTCCCAAGCCCCACATCGCCCAACTCGTTGCCTAAGGAACTGACCACGATGCCTTAGCCTGACACACCCCAAGGTCCTTTCAGGGTTGGTGAGTGACCAGGCAACAAGAGGCTGGCCTACTAAACTAACGGTGCACTGTGAACAAGCATAGTGTGCCTTTGCCTAAGCCACACGTTGTTCCAGGATGTTGCCAGGAAACCATGCCTTGTCCCTTGCCCAAGCCCCACATCGATGCCTAAGGAACTGACCACGATGCCTTAGACTGACACACCATGGGTGCTTTCAGGATTGGTGAGCGACCAGGCAACAAGAGGTTGGCCTAGTAAACTGACCACGATGCACTGTGAACAAGCATAGTGCCTTGCCTAAGCCCCACTTTGTTCCAGGATGTTGCCAGACAACCATGCCTTGTCCCTTGCCCAAGCCCCACATCGATGCCTAAGGAACTGACCACGATGCCTTAGACTGACACACCATCGGTGCTTTCAGGATTGGTGAGCGACCAGGCAACAAGAGGCTGGCCTAGTAAACTGACCACGATGCACTGTGAACAAGCATAGTGCCTTGCCTAAGCCCCACTTTGTTCCAGGATGTTGCCAGACAACCATGCCTTGTCCCTTGCCCAAGCCCCACATCGTTGCCTAAGAAACTGACCACGATGCCTTTGAATGACACACCATGTGTCCTTTCAGTGTTGGTGAGCGATCAGGAAACAAGAGGCTGGCCTAGTAAACTGACCACGATGCACTGTGAACAAGCATAGTGCCTTTGCCTAAGCCACACGTTGTTCCAGGATGTTGCCAAGCAACCATGCCTTGTCCCTTGCCCAAGCCCCACATCGTTGCCTAAGGAACTGACCACGATGCCTTAGACTGACACACTTGGGTCCTTTCAAGGTTGGTGAGCGACCAAGCAATAAGAGGCTGGCCTAGTAAACTAACCACGATGCACTGTGAGCAAGCATAGTGACTTGCCTAAGTCCCCACATTGTTCCAGGATGTTGCCCGAGTACAACGGGCCCGAATACGATCGAAAGGGCCAACGGGCCCGAACACAACCCGTTAAACTATTTTACCCGAAAACATGATACGATGACACTAATCAACTCTAACCATGCCCGCGAGCAAGCACGCAAAGTTTCGTGGCGATTAGGCGTCGTTCGGTGGTGTTTCGGAGAACACCGGGTGTTGGATGGATGCCCGGCCCGCGGGCCCACGGACCCGAAAGCAAAGTATTTTTACGGGACCCTTATATTTCGTTATTTCGAAGGCTCACACAAAGTTTCGTGGCGATCCTAGATCGTTTGATATGGTTTAGGGCCAATCACATAGTCCGGCGCACCGTCAATGGCCCGGTCAACGGGCTGACCCGATCAAGGCGGACCGTGACACCAAACGTCTCTGGTTAGCCCCTAGAACACCCACGTAAAGTTTCGTGGCGATCCGACGTCGTTTGATGGGTTTACGATGATTACATAACGAATAAACGTCCCGGGCCGACCGAGCCCGGCCCACGGGCCCACGGGACCCGAACCCAGAATTTTCCGGTTCCGAACATCTTAAAACATTGCCCCGAGGCACCACGCAAAATTTCGTGCCAATCCGACGTCGTTTGATGGGTTTTTGATAGGGTCCCAAAAAATTATCATTCCTCAAAAAATTAATGTCTATTCCTGAAACTTAACTTTTTGTGCAATATGTATATATAGGGGAGGGGTGTGTGTTGGGAAGGGCTTGCCTGGGTGAGGCTTGGCAGCGCCCAAGGAGGCCTTGTTGGCCGAGAAACAAGGCTGCCAAGGCCTTGTACACAAGCTAAATTGCCCCAAGCAAGCCACGAACTCGAGAACCAAGTGCCCCTCCTGCCCACGTTGCCTAGGAATGTTGCCCAACGACTTGGTTTCTCGCACAACGACTCGTGTACATAGGCCCAACGAGCAGCAAACCTCGAAAATTATCAATCCTCGAAAATTTAATGTCTGTTCCTGTCACAATGCTTTTTGTGAAATATGTATATATAAGGGAGACATGGGGCTTGAGCAACCCCAGTGCCCGACTAAGGCCAGTGAGGGCATACGAGATGAGAGGTTTCAAGCCTATTGTAGCACGAGGTGTGTCTCCCCAAGCCATGTTGCCTAGAAATCTAGCCTCGTGCCTTGTAAATGCCCCACATCATGCCTAGTTGTAAGCACGTTTGCTAGTGAATTGATGGATGCTTGGCAAAGACGCCCCACATTGTGCAGCATGTTGCCTAGTAGACAAGCCATGTTGCCTTGAATTATGCTTGTTTCCCACACGACGACTAGAACGATGGCTTGACGATGGCCTACAATGGGCATGCCTTCAAAAAATTATCATTCCTCAAAAAATTAATGTCTGTTCCTGTCACTTTACTTTTTGTGCAGAATGTATATATAGGGGGGTAAGGTGTCTTGGCCAAGCTAGTGCGGCCCCTCTCTTGAACTAGCACTAGCAGACCATCTTGTTGGCAGGATCAAAGCACGTGAAAACGTTGTGGGTGATGAAGTGTGTTGGCACGCCCAAGCCTTGACCTGATACACCACAAGATGGACCGCCATGATGGGTATGAGATGAGAATCCTCATGTCGTCTCCATCATGGCATTCAGCCATGGGTTATCATTGCCTTCGGGCAATGGTGCCCATGGCTGGCCGCTTCGAGGACGTCATGGGATATCGTTGCCTTCGGGCATCGGTGCCCATGACCGCCATGATGGGTATGAGATGAGATTTCTCATGTTGTACCCATCATGGCAATCAGCCATGGGTTAACATTGCCTTCGGGCAGTGGTGCCTATGGCTGGCCGCCATGATGGGTATGAGATGAGAATCCTCATGTCGTACCCATCATGGCATTCAGCCATGGGTTATCATCGCCTTC
>JAQQBG010000266.1:0-43379 GCA_032199755.1 Ambrosia artemisiifolia | reverse complement strand
TGTCGATTGACTTTCCCACTCACAGTTTTATTTTTCAGTCCTTCAGGGAGATGTTTTGACATGATTTAACATGACTGTGGGGGTAAGTCTGTGAGAAAGAGTCACTCTTAACATAACCAAATTGTGAATCATCCCTGGCACTAAGGGGTGCACGATGGGTTGCCTACCTCTCGGGCGCTCACAGACTAGGCTTGAGTAGAGTCAGAGAACAAGGCGGAGGCGGAGGGCAGTGCGGAGCCCTCACAGTGCGCCAGAGGACCAGTGCTGATGGCTTGGTTTTCACAGTGCGCTAGAAGACTGGTGCTGCGAGCTAGGGTGCCGCTGCTGCAGGAGGCCGTCGTCCCGGGTGCCGACGTGCTGTGGTCGTGCTGACCGTGTCCAAGGCCGTCCTCGAGGCTGCTGCTGTGGTCGTCGTCCCGGGTGGCGTCCGGGCGACGCGGGGCGGCGCAGGGCGGGGCAAGGGAAGGCTGTCGAAGACCACGGCGATGACGGCCAGGGTCGTGCCGTCCGGGGCGACGCGGGGCGGCGCAGGGCGGGGCAGGGGGAAGGCTGTCGAAGACCACGGCGATGACGGCCAGGGTCGTGCCGTCCGGGGCGACGCGGGGGGGGGAGGCCGACGGGGTCCTCGGCGTAGGGGTAGGCGTTGACGGCCAGGGTCGTGCCGTCCGAGGCCGTGGGGTCGTCGGGAAGGTGCGGACGGGCGGAGAGGTGTCCGGGAGGTGATCGTTGACGGCGTCCTGGTACTGTCCAAGACCAGGGCTTTGACGGGGAAGTGCAGGCGGGGCGCAGCGGTGCAGGGCGTGGTGTAGCCGGGGCTGGCGGTGCTGGGCGCTGTCCTGGAGGTGGACGTTGATGGCGAGGTGCAGCGCGGGGCTGGGCGCTGTCTGGGACCTCCCGTCGTGCTGGCGGCTGGGGCTGCAGGGGAAGGCGTCGTCGGACAGAGTCCCGGTCACGTAGCCAGGTCAGCACCGACGCGTGCATGTCCAGACTTGCACTCTGCGCACGGAGCACACTTCCCTCTCATTGGTCTAAATTCGAATTATTGACCAATCAGAGCACACCCGCGCTGGCGCGCGGCGACGGTGGCGCGCTCTTATCTGCATTGACGGCAGAGGCGGGAACTAGCTAACTGCACTGGTGCCCGCGCAGCGAGCATACCACTTACAAGTTATAACTTGTAAGTGACGTCACCGCGCGTGGCGCTGCGCTCTGATTGGTCGCTGACTTGACACCGCGCGCCACCAGCGCCACCTAGTGGAGAGTTGCAGAACTACCGGAATCAGATAAAAGCAGGGGCCTCCGGCCGGGACGAGCACAGTCATACAGTCGTTGTCGTTCAGTACACTTCTGCTCCTTCTTGTGCCTAGCCTTCTGCTTTATTATCTAAAGTTATTTTCATTACTTTCTTTGTTTATATCGTATCTTCTATCTTTTAAAAAAAGAATCTGATTTTTTAAGGATTTCCTTCAGAAGTCAACTTCTCTTTTGCTTTTAAATACTTTTTTGAAAGTTAATCTGCCATTATGGATTCCTCCTTTTATGAAATTCTTGATGAATGGGAAAATGGTTGTTTTTATAATGACGAATATCTGGCCGAGGCCTATACTAATTTTCTATTTCTGCTAATGGACGCATCCCCTCAGGAGCGTCAGGACCCAAGAGTCATTGAATTTATTGAATCTGGATACCAATCTTATGTCCGTGAACAGGGCGGTAATGATCCACAAGCCGAAGAGACGCGAAATTTTGCCCTAAGCATGATAGGTGGAGGCGAACCCGTGACTCGCCCCCCTCGTCCCCTGCGCGCCCTGGAAGTCCATGTGCCCCTCCACCCAAAGGATTGTGGCGCCCATGGACTCCTTCTCCAGGGGGTAAGCGGGACAGATCTCCATCACCGGAACCCGAGCCGGAAGTCGAACCGGAGCCCGCGCCGGAAGTCCAACCAGAAATTGAGATAGTTCAGTCACGTGAGCGGTATTTACGCCGTTTTAAGACCACTTTCAGAGAGGAGATAGCTAAAATTAAGGGTCTCGGTGACTCCCTTCCCTCAGACAATCTCATGGAGGGCATGTTTGACACACTGCTCGCCAGGCAAAGAGAGGCTCTCCAAGCCAAGGACGATGACAGGGTCATTCTTGAAATTGAGAACGCGAGAAGTACTGAGAATCCTTTATGGTTCAATTTGAGACGTGTCGATCAACTCAATGGTCGAGTCATTCTGGACAAACTTGCTAGAGTTCTGAACTCAAACCAAACTTTTATGGCCAATGGCATCTTAAAAATTTCTTACATTCACACATTCATACCCCCGAAGCGGGTGGAAGGAACCCCCTCAGGGTTGCTAATGAATCTATAGAGCAATGGCTTCAGAGAAAAATAAAGTCAGCCACTATTTTTTCTCCGCAGAACACAGACAATCTTTGCCTCACACGTGCTGTGGCGGTGGCCGTGGCTAAGGGAGGAATGAATGACAAAGTATTCTATCGGTTCAAGAAAGCTAATTCGAACCCCCAACGTAAAGAGGCACTTAGACTGTGCGAACTAGCGGGTATTGACCCTGATCAGCCCTGTGGGCTCGATGAAGTCCGCAAACTGCAGGACGTTCTCCCTAATTATAGACTTTGTGTGTATACGGACAACAAAGCTAAAGAGTGTGTTTTCAAGGGGGATTACGCTGCTGGGCGTAAAAATGTCTATCTTTTTTTGCATCAGCAACATTTTTTTGCCATACTTTACCCACGCCCAGCATTTGAATTTGAAAATGAATGCTACCAGTGTCCTGCTTTCTTCAACAAAAAGCAACATCACAGGTGTGAAGGTTCATGCTGGCGATGCTTGGCGCCACTCCCCACTCAGACGCCTTACAACGATGTGACAGTTGTGGGCACCAGTTTGCGGGGGACGAGTGCTTCAACACGCACAACACTGTCAAATTAATGGGCACTCCCTACACAAAGTGTCAATCATTCCGCTTTTGTGTGGGGTGCGAGAAAAGTTATTCCGTCCTCAAGAACGAAAAGCACGTTTGTGGATTTGTGAAATGCAAGTACTGCAAGCATTACGTGGGGGAAAATCATCTCTGCTACATGCAGCCCTGGGCGGGAAAAGAGAAAAAAGAAAAATGGACTTTCCACACGATTTTTCTGGATATTGAGACTGTGCAGGAAACGGAAGTAGAAGGAAAACCGGGCACTTTTGAGCACGTCCCTAACCTCCTTGTCTCACAGACTATCTGTGACAAGTGTTGTGATATTAATGATAATAACTACTTCTTTACTGATTGCAAAACCAGACAGCATGTTTTCCATAATTTAGACAACCCTAACCTCAATGTCATGTCCCAATTCCTGGATTATCTCCAATCTTTCCCTGGCAAGTCCGAACTCTTGATCATAGCGCACAATATGAAAAGTTTCGATGGCATATTTGTGCTCCAGGAAATGATAAAACGAAAACTGAAGCCAGACCTGACACTTCAAGGGGCAAAAATAATTTGCATGAAAGTCAAAACTTGGAAATTTATTGATTCGCTCATGTTCCTCCCTATGCCCCTCTCGGCCATGCCTAAGTCCTTCGGCCTGAGTGAATTGAAAAAAGGCTATTGGCCTTATCTTGCAAATAAACCAGAATTTTACAAATATGAGGGACCTCTTCTAGACAAGGAATATTATTGCGTCTCCTCACTAAAGTCAAAAGCTGCTGATGAATTTAATTCTTGGTATGATAATCAGATAGCTAACAACTATGTCTTTAACTTCAGGAGGGAGTTGAATTGATTATTGTATTTCAGACGTCACTATTTTAAGGCAAGCTTGCCAAGCTTTCAGAAATTTATTTGCCCAGACGGCAGGTTTGATCCACTCTTCAATTGTATTACTCTGTCCAGTGCATGCATGGCTGCCTATCGTCATAATTTCCTCACTCCCAACAGTATTGGTATTGTCCCGCCCGGAGGGTATCATGGTAGAGGGAAACAGTCACACATTGCTTTGCAATGGTTAGATTACGAGCAGCATAAACTAGGGCAAAAAATCAGTACAATTCACACAGACAGGGAAATTTCAATCCTTGGTCGACGTGTGGACGGTTATGTTGAGATTCCGCTGCCACAGGGTGGTCTTGAGCGTAGAATATATCAGTTCCACGGGGATTACTGGCACCAATGCCCCATCCATTTCCCTCCTACCCCCCGAATCTGATGAAAATCGATATGAGCAGACCATAAGGCTCACGTCACTGTTCAGACGTTCTGGCTACACTGTTGTTGAAAAGTGGGAGTGTGAATGGAGTGAAGAAATGAAGACAGACCCTGATGTCAAGACCTTCTTTGAGAATCACCCCACTACCCGTCTCCCTCCCCTCAATCTCCGTAATGCCCTCTGCGGTGGGCGTACTAACGCAATGCGCTGGCATCATAAAGCAAACTTAGACAAGGGGGAAACTATCAAAATGGCTGATGTTATTTCAGAATATCCAAATGCCAATCTTAGGGAAGAGTATCCCATAGGCCACCCCACGATTTATCTAGAGGGAGACAGAGATATGCCTTCCATCGATACTTGGAATGGTATCATAAAATGCACCGTCCTCCCTCCCCGAGACCTCTTCTTGCCTGTCTTGCCATACAAATGCAATGGAAAGCTCATGTTCCCCCTATGTCGCACGTGTGTTGAGCTAGAAAGTAAAGACTTATGTCAACACGAGAACCCTGCTGATCGACAACTCACGAACGAATGGTGTGCCCCAGAGTTAAAATTAGCTATAGAAAAGGGGTACACATTGATCAGAGTCCATGAAGTTTATCAGTACCCCCAATTCCATGAAATATGATCCCGAGACCGGGGAAGATGGTTTACTTTCGGCTTATGTCCGCCGCTTCATGGCACTCAAAATTCAAGCGAGTGGCTGGCCTGATGACTGCAAAACTCAAGACCAGAAGCAAAAATTCATGGATGATGTCAAGAAATATGATGGAATAATTATCGATCAGACAAAAATGGAAAAAAATCCAGCTCTCCGCACTCTAGCCAAATTAATCCTAAACTCTTTCTGGGGAAAATTTGGGGAAAAAACATTGCGACCCAAGACCCAATTTGTGTATGACTATGCTGATCTCATGAAACTAATCACAGATCCAAAGAAAGTAGTCTCTGGAGCTATTGAAATCAGTGAAAACTGTATGCAAGTCACATATAAGCCCGTAGAGGACTCTGAAGAGTCACTCCCTACCTCCTCCCTCCTCCATGCATGTTTCACTACTTGCTTCGGGCGACTTAAATTGTATTCATACCTAGATATAGTGAAAGAAAGGGCATTGTACTGTGACACAGACTCTGTGGCCTACATATCACGCCCAGGGGAACCCGACCTCCCCCTAGGTACTCATCTCGGTGATTTAACAGACCAAGTAGCCGAAGATCACGGACCCAATTCATTCATCTTAGAATTCGCTGCAGGTGGTCCAAAAAATTATGGCTATAAAGTGGCCGTCGGTGGAGATGTGACAAAAACTAAAGTCTGTATTAAAGTCAGAGGAATTAGTATTAATACTTCGTGCGACCAAACGGTCACATTCAAAAACCTGAAAGCCATGGTCATGGGAGATGTTAACAATATCAACATCCCAATACCCCGTCAAATTGCCAGATTACCGGGTTGGAAAATTGTAACCCGTGCCAGCAGGAAAAATTGGCAAGCCAAAAATACTAAGAGGCGAAGGGTAGATATGGCCCGAACCGTCCCCCACGGCTTCAACGCCTTTGCCGAAGCCGATGAGGAAGACCAAGAATTGTTAGAGGTTATGGACCTCCTTGGTGACTCTTAAGCTCCACACTTCAGTGCGCAAGGGAGAAGCATGCTGGCCCTTTAGTTTCAGTGCACGCCACTAGGCAGCGCTGGTGTCGACCTCCGGCACAATAAATAGACGGCTCACACCCGGCCACAGCACAGTTTTCTGCTTCGCTTCGAACAGTCAACATGGCTTATGCTTGTGATGTCCAGATGTTGATGGGGCCTGATGGCCATCATATCATCAAGGAGTTTGCTCTCTTTGAGACAAACCTGCAAAGAGACGAGTTCAGGCTTGCGAGCTTTGCTCCGCCTTGTCTCGAGTTGGCTCTGCCACCTTCTGTTGTCACTCACAATAATTATGTGACTCAGAAAATCCACGGTCTCACTTGGGACTCGGGAGTTACTCCCTATGAATCCCTGGAAGACACCTTGAGGCAGTTCACAGAATTTGTCACTGAACTGTACATTAAAGGGGAAGAAAAAAGAAAAATAATGCAGGGACTGCTACCTCATCTTATTGTCATTAATGTTGAAAGCTTGGGTTGTCCTGCATTTAAAAAACTACCTAAACTGTGGGCTCCATGCAACTCGGAGATTCACACAGTCAATCCCCAGGTGACTTGTGCCGCCAAAAATGCAAAGCGCATTGGGCTCTGGCTTCTATTTTGCTGTGCCCAGCGGTAAGGCAAATGGACCAGCATGTCCTTAAACAGCAAGCCAAACGGACCAGCATGTCCTTAAACAGCAAGCCAAACGGACCAGCATGTCCTTAAACAGCAAGCCAAACGGACCAGCATGTCCTTAAACAGCAAGCCAAACGGACCAGCATGTCCTTAAACAGCAAGCAGCGCGCAGGGGAGAAGCCTCGACCCGGTGGTCCTTTAGGATAGCCGATGAAAAAGGCCCCAAAAAACTATAAAAAGAAATGTGTTTGAGTTTTGAACTCATTACTTGACTGACCGTCACGATGGATCTTAAGTTCCAACATCCTTGCACGGCCCTCATTGTGGGTGGCACAGGTGCTGGTAAACAGTCTTCATGAAAAGAATCATTGAAAACAGGGAGCACATGTTTAATGTTCCACTGGAAAAAAATAGTTTTTTATTACTCAGAGTGGCAGCCTCTCTATGAGGAGTTATCTGATTTTGTTGATTTTCGACAAGAATTGCCTCTGATGGATGATCACCCGCCTGGTCAAGGGCCTAAACTCATAGTGATTGATGATTTCATGGATGAAATAAAAAATCACAACAAAGAACTTCTTAAATTTTTCATCAAAGGTTCACACCACAGAAACCTTTCCATCTTCTTTCTCAGCCAATGCTTGTACCCTGATGGCCTGCGCCAAATCAGTCTTAATTCCCATTACATTGTGCTGTTTAAAACATCCAGAGATTTGGCCCAAATTCGGACCTTTTGTCTCCAAGTGGACCCTACGCACTGGAAAGCCCTTCTCGAGGCATACGAGGACGCCACGCGGGCTAGCTTCAATTATTTGGTATTTGATTTTAAACCAAAAACTCTTGACCATCTCAGGATTCGAACCCGTATCTTCCCGGACGAATCTTGTATCGTTTACATCCCTAAGGGAAAGTATAAAGGGATTTGGAAGGCATGTTTTGATCATTTCTGAATGATGGCTCCTAGCGTGAAGACGCACCGCGCCGTTCTGCAGGTCCTTCAGTCGGCTAAACCTAACCTGCGCAAAGCGATTCTCCGTGAATCCGATAAAGCTCTTGTTTACGCTATCTGTGAAATTTGTGACAATTTGTTGATTGGAAACATACCTCTGACCAGTGCCCAAAAGACTAAATTGAAGCGTTACCGTAACGATTTAAGGCGCCTGGCACAAAAGGGTGAAGGGTGGAAAACTAAAAAAGAACACCTCGTTCAAAAGGGCGGTGCTTTTCTCCCCCTCCTTCTCTCTGCGGTAGCCTCCGTACTGCCTATGCTCTTTAAATCATGAATCACGTTAAGAAAATGATCCTAGTTCCACACGAAAGTGTGGCTAGGCTGAATGATCCCACCCCGTCCACGTCTCACACTCAGATGAGTGCGTTGGATACGGAAATGAATTATATTCTGCGCAAACAATACGCAGATGACTCTGAAAAATGGAAAAAATACAATGAGGCACTTCAAAGATTTCTTCACTTTAATAAAGAATCTCAGAAACCTGTCTCTATTGAAATTGAATCCATTTTAGGAGAGAAAAAAGATGCAGGCGATCCTAACCTCAATTCTGTCATCAGACAGCGCCTGGCCTCTGTGCTTCCACGCACATATAAAGACCAAGCAGTCAAAATTCATGATTATTTGGCTGTGGACGGCACGCCCATCACATGGGACTCCAATGGCGTGATCTCTATAAAAGGGACAGTTATCCCACACTCAAACATCATTGATCTCATCTCAGATCTGACTCGAAACCGAAAAAATTTCGAGCCCCAAGGCATGTCCCAGTTTATTCAAACACTTGCACATTTGAATATCCCCTTAGACTTGATAGGAAACGATAAAAGAAGAACAGCCATTCTTCAAGCTAAACAAAACGGTGGTGGGCTTGTTTTCACACCCGATCCTCCCGTTAAAACTTCACCTGTAAAAAAAGGTTCCCCTCTAAAAAAAGTTAAAAAAGCTCCCCTTAAAAAGCCAAAGAAAAAACATGCCTGGAAAGCTTGGTGAGGTGTTCCACGACCCGGGAGATCCTGCATCCTACAGTACTCCTTGGAAATTATGGAAAGCTACCGGAGAAAAAAAGGAAAAAATTGATCATTTCCTTCAGGCGGAAGACGCCTATACTCTACATAAACCGGCACGGAGGAACTTCCCTCGTAATGTCACTTATGCTGATAATATCGATGATTCCTGGCAAACAGATTTAACTGATTTTCGATCATTGAAAAAAAGTAATAAAGGTCATTCATTTATTTTATGTGTGATTGATGTCTTCTCTAAATACGGGTGGGCCGTCTCCCTTAAAGATAAGTCTGCACCTTCTATTATTAGAGGGTTTGAGATTATTTTTAAAGGCACGACGCGCCGTCCCACTAGACTATTCTCTGATAAAGGAAAGAATTCATAAACCAATCATTTCAAACATTTTTGAGAAAACATGACATTAAGTACATTCACACACACAATCCTGACATAAAATGCGCCATTGTAGAACGCTGGCAAAGAACAGTGAAAACCAAACTGTTTAAATATTCACTGCCACAGAAAACTATTGTTATGTGGATGGATTACTGGACAAAGTGGTGCATGCTTACAATCACACGTATCACAGGTCCATCAAAATGAGACCCGTCGACGTGACGCCAGACAGAGTTCTCGAGGTATATAATAACCTGTACCACACAGTGGCGCGCAGTTCAAATAAAACGAAATTTAAAGTAGGTGATCATGTCAGAATCAGCCGAGAAAAACACAAGCTCGAAAAGGGATACACGTGGAACTGGTCCGAGGAGATATTTAAGATCAGTCAGGTTATTCCTCATGCAATGCCGGTGTACCGCCTGGAGGACCTCGATTCGGATCCGATTGAGGGTACATTTTATGAGATGGAACTTCAAAAGGTCTCGAAGCCGGACGCGTTCAAAATCGCATATATAGTGAAGTCGCAAGGCAAAGGGCGCAGTCGGAAACATCTTGTTCATTGGCGAGGTTATCCCGAGAAAAGTCGCTCCTGGATCCTAGATTCTGATCTTGTATGATGGATTTTTACGCCTTTCTCCCCAGTAAACGCCAGTCCAGAGGTCTATAGGGACAACAAAACATCCCACTTTAAAATAGAGTTATCAAAACGCATGGAGCTGCACGGCCAATGGCAGGCAGCTCTGATTGAGCTCCATTACCCAAACACAATAGCACAGGTCCTAGAGGGAGAAAATATGATTACTTTACTCTCAGAGGGCTCTGTGGACTCAGTTTACATTAAAGCAGGATGCTATCCTAGCAAAAAAGATTTTCTTGCAGCTATAAGCACTGCAGTAACGGTTCTGAACAACGATATTCAGAACGACACGCCCCTGAGGGAAAGAGACGACCTTCGAGTCGAATTCACCCCCTTTCTCCCCGACAGGGCAGATGTCAAAGTTCATTTCGCTCCCCGCCTCGCCCTTCAGCTTGGTCTTGATCATCCTGGTCCTTACCCTGCAAATGAAATTATAACAGGAGTCAAACCGGTTGACCTGAATTTAGGCATCCCCCCTCAACTCTTTGTGTACATGGACATTCTGGCTGACCAGATTATCGGCCACACGAGAGCTCCCATTCTCCGTACCGTCCCCGTGGATATAAATGCACGCTTCGGTACCATGTCCATATTTCACTGTGAGCATCCTCTTTACTTCGACTTGAACACCCGTTCGTTCGACACGGTCCAAATAGATATAAGGGACCACGCAGGGCGGTACGTGCCATTTGATTTCGGAACGTCGACCTTGCTGGTTCATTTTCGACAGCTCTCTTAAAGATGGCTCCTCAAAACTCCATCACGAACCATTACGTGGCCCAGGCCGGTAACGGTATCGGGTTTTACGCTGGTTTGTCTCATCAGAAAGGGGCCGGTGTGGGCTCCTGGTTAGCCGGATTATTTCGGACCATTCTCCCCGTTTTGAAAAGCGGCGCCACCGCGGTCGGGAGGGAAGCGGTGCGGGCGGGAAGTCACGTGCTCGCAGATGTCGCGGCCGGACAGAACATCCGGGGAAGCGCGAAAAAGCACATCGAGGAGGCCGGTGAAAATCTATCCAATGCGCTCAAACGCAAGACCAGCACAACCATGTCCGGGGGTAGTGCTATAAAAAGGCGGAAACCGGCCCGTAAGACTCATTCCGCTTCTAAGACTCGTAAAGGAAAGACCTCCTCTTCTCCCGATTATTTCACTTAGAAACCATGGCTTTCATGCACGCTGCTTCGTCTGAATGCTTGCGTTCGGAACTTGATTTGTGGGTCATACCGCCCACCCAAACGGCTCTCGAGTCAACTCACTGGGTCCCTTACAAACCCCTGACCACACTCGATTCATCGAGCACGGTCGAATTTTCTGTCCCTGGCGTAGGTCATGAGTACATTGACCCTGCTCACACACACTTCTTTATGTGAAAGCAAAAATAGTTAAAGCGAATGGCACAGATATTGTCGCAGCCGACAACAGCGATGCCGCCCCAGTAAATTATCTTCTCCACGCATTATGGAGTCAAGTCGATGTGAGCCTGAACCAAAAAGTCATTTCGAATTCAAGTATGACGTATCACTATCGGTCTTACATTGAATCTTTGTTGAATTATGATAAATCAGCTAAAAAGTCCCATATGACTCAAAGGATGTGGTACCAGGACACACCTGGCCAGTTCGATTCCCTTGATAATGAGGACAACGAAGGCCTTGCTGCACGGCGCGCGCTGACGGCCAACAGTAAAGTCTTTGAATTGCAAGGTCCCATTCATTGTGATTTCTTCAATCAGGACCATTTTCTTTTGAATAACGTGGAGCTCAGAATTAAGCTGACGCGTAACAGAGATGCCTTCACTCTCATGTCTACAGCAGGCACTGAAAAAATTAAACTCTTGGATGCTACACTGTATGTGAGAAAGGTGGTGGTCTCACCCTCTGTCTTATTGGGGCATGCCCAAGCTTTAGAAAAAGCCCCTGCTAAATATCCCGTTAATCGTGTGGACATTAAAACAGTCACGATCACTCAGGGCTTAAGAGATAAAAATTTGGATAATTTATTTATGAATCAGATGCCACAACGAGTCGTTATTGGGTTTGTCGATAATCAAGCCTTCAACGGTGACTTCGCATTGAACGGGTTCAATTTTCAACATTTTAATTTGAATTATTTGAGTTTAATGGTCGATGGGCACCCCGTCCCGTCCCAGCCACTTCCCCCCGATTTTCCGAACGGACTGTACATGCAGTGCTACAACACTCTCTTCAGTGGCACAGGAGTCCACTGGAAAGACGAGGGGAATAATATAAGTTTCACTGATTACCCTCTTGGTAACACTTTGTTCTGTTTCGACTTGTCTCCTGACTTGTCCGCCAGCGAGCCCCACTGGAATCTCCAAAACAAGGCACACTTCGCCTCGAACTGAAATTCGGTGCGCCCCTCGCAAGACCTATAAATTGCGTCATTCTTTCTGAGTTCCAAAATCTTCTGGAGATTGACAAGTACAGAAACGTTGTTCTTGACTTCAATGTTTGAAAAGTAAAAAATATAAATAAAAAAATGGATGGGTTGACAATAGAATCACTCATGAAAAAAGATAATCACGTCTCGCCTCTGTTTGAAGGTGTATTTGCTTGTGACACATTACCTCGCCGTCTCCACAAAAAACCAGCTCTGCTTATTGCTAACACTGATCCCATTAGCAAGCCAGGCCAACACTGGGTGGCCTTTTACATTGGCAAACATGGAGAGGGCGAGTTCTGGGACAGTTATGGTTTACCACCTTTGGTTCCACAACACAAAACTTTTCTGAATCGACTCTGTAAAAAATGGACTTACAATCACATGAGTCTGCAGGCTTTAGATTCACAAGTGTGTGGTGAGTACTGCGTGCTCTACTTAGTGCATCGCGCTCACGGCTACACTCTGCATTCTTTCCTGAAAAAATACTTTGGTTCACAAAGAGAAAAAAACGATCAAACAGTGCGTCAACTTTTCAAACGCATGTTTGGTCACAAAAAGAATTGTGTTCTTCCAACACACAAAACAGTTCAAACTGCATCAACCAGAAAAAAAAAAAAAAAAACTTAGGATCAGATTAGCGCGCAGGGGAGAAGCCTCGACCCGGTGGTCCTGTAGGATAACCGATGAAAAAGGCCCCACCAAAAACAACAGCCGGAGTAGCTCAGTCGGGAGAGCGTTAGACTGAAGATCTAAAGGTCCCTGGTTCGATCCCGGGTTCCGGCCGAGGGGTACACAACTTGGATGTTCCTCGTACACGGGTCAGATGTTCCGGAAAATGTTCCTGATGTTCCAAAATGTTCTCGTGTTCCCGATGTTCCATGATGTTCCAAAATGTTCCCGATGTTCCCAAATTTTTCAGGTGTTCTCCGATGTTCCCGAAGATGTTCCTGGTGTTACTGGTGTTCTGTATGTTCCTCGGTGTTCCTAGTGTTCCAAATGTTCCCAAATGTTCCAAAATGTTCCCAAATGTTCCCAAATGTTCCCAGTGTTGCCGATGGTCAACGACGTTCCGCTGGTTTGCTTGTCTATTTCGCTGAAAGTGCCAGTGCCAAACTTCTCATGCTGTAGCGTGGAGTACACGGTCTCGTAGTTGGAGGCTCTTCAGCGTAGAGTATTTCCACGTTCGTATTTCATCCACTGCGCCGCTCAGTACCACCGTCGCGGTGACTTAATTTAGAAGGTACTGTACAGTAGTCTCCGCGTGAAAATATTGTCGTATAGCGGGTATGGACTCAGGAATCCGTCTAGGTGAACAGAATGATTTATTTGGCTCCCAAAGCGCAAACACAACAAAGCGCGGCAGGGAGCAGAGAGCGCGGTGCTCGCTGCAACTCGGTCGGCGTAGAAGTGTCGCTCGGCTCGGCTCGGCTCGGCCGCGGAGTGCGTCGCGGCTGCCTACTGCTGCACGCGGCCCAGCAGCATCGTCTGCTGTGGGTAGCTACCGGTAGTGGCCCTCCTGTCAGGAGGGCCACTAGCTACCGGGTGTCCAGGGCGCGGCGAGCGCGCGAGCATTCAAATCGCAGTCGAAAGAAGCGGGGAAAAGGAGTGCAGCATTACTACAATACTACAATATTCATGAAGCATGAAGCCATGGGCCTGGGGCCTGGGGGCCTGGGGGCCTGGGGAGTCTGGGGGCATGGTGAGTTTGGGGGCCTGGGGGGCCTGGGGGCCTGGGGAGTCTGGGGGCCTGTGGAGTCTGGGGGCCTGGGGGCCTGGGCAGACAATGACACCTTGCAAGGCAACCTCCGTCTCTCTCTCTCGCGCGGAATGAGGGAGCGGCGGCCCGCGAAACAGAGACACCTTGCAACATCACTTCCCTCTTTGTCTCTCTCTTTGCGAATAACTGCGGCCCCAGCTTCAAATTAAAATTTTCACATATTGACAGTTGGCAACACTTTTCACCGCCATCATTCAAACAGATTAACGTCCATTTCACAAACACCTGTAGTATCATCTGCTTTCATTATCATTTTTGGAATGAGATTTTTTTTTTTGAGTCAAATGTTCGCGAGTGTTCCCAAATGTTCCGAGATGTTCCGAGTGTTCCGAAATGTTCCGAGATGTTCCAAGATGTTCCGAGATGTTCCGAGATGTTCCGAAGTGTTCCTAATGTTCATGATGTTCCGGTGTTCCCCGATGTTCTCCAATGTTCCTTAGGAACATGTTCCTCGTACAAATTTCTTCCGAGTTGTGTACCCCTCGGTTCCGGCACTCATTTTTCCCCATGCGCTTACGGGCGGTCCCCTCGCCTCGCGGTTCGCGGCGCGGCGGCTCGCGGTCCAGCGGCGCGGCTCCTCGCGGAACGGTGGCGCGGCTCCTCGCGGTCCAGCGGCGCGGCTCCTCGCGGTCCAGCGGCGCGGCGGTTCGCGGCCCGGCAGCGCGGCGGCTCGCGGCTCGCGCCCCGGCGGCGACGCGGGTTCGATTCCCGGTCCGGGTGGACAGGTCCAGACAGGTTTTCGGTTACGCCTCCCAAAGTGGGAGATTGCCCAACCAGGGGGGAGTTAGGTCCCAGCCCTACAAGATAGGCAGGTGTCAGATTGCATGACTTTGTCAGATTACAGGGGGTATACTACTACTTATGTAGGGTCTGGGTGAGTCCTGGGGTGCTCGCTTGAACTTAGATTTGAGTTCATGGATTACAGGGTACTATTTCACATTGAAACTGACTTGACTGACATATGCTTGTGTCATTAGGATACATCTCCTGACTTTTGAGACACTTTTGTCTCCGAATGTCGAAGAAAGGTGACTTGGACAAACCAGTTATAACACTGTTAAAAAAAATCTGAATATTCAGACCATTTTTTTCAGACTCGTTGGTCTGAATCGCAAATTAAGAATTTCGTCTGAAATATCTTACCACTACTCCAGTTATTCAGACCCCTAATCTGAAAACCATTTTAAAAGTCGATGTCCAAAAAATCAGATCCGATGACTCAGATACTTCAGACACCGATTGGTCTGAAAATGTAAATACGACTAGGTTCTGAATCTTAAGGAACCCGCGCTTTGGGGAAAACTTAAGGACAGCCGAAGCGACAGGGACTTCTCACTTTGGAAAAGTACGTCACCGCCTTGATCCGGGCAGGCAGGTCCACGTCAAGACAGCGACGACGCCCTATGCGGCACGTTCCAGCGGGGACGCTAGTAAAGGTTTCCGCCGCTAGGTGTCGTGCTTGAGCGTTCCTGCTCGTTCCGGTTTAAATACTCAACATTTAACGGTGTGAGATTGGCAAAAGAAGTTTGTTTCTATTATTTCCTGATAGCTAGAGCCTTTCCAGGTATTTTGGTGTGCACTTTATCTAGAGGGAGGAAATATTGCCGCGCCGAGGTCCATTGCAAATTCGCTCGCGGTGCCGTCCACGGCCGCCGCCGTGGTTGGGTGGATTGGCCGTCCACATCGTCAGCAGAGCATCTTGCTCTCGACGTATGCCTCATTGGGCATACTGACACGATTTTGAGCTTGCAACCCGACTGCATGACTGGGTAAACCTTTAACCTGAGTGGAGGTCTGAAATATGTACGAACGGATGATTCCGAAAGATATCTCTTCTCGGTCTTAATCATGAGTTTCGGTTCTGTATCTTGAGAGCTGCATGTTCTGAACTTTCCGATCTCTGCTGAGTCTGAAAATTTAGAGTCAGCGAAGTCTAAAATTTTAGACTTGAAAAAATCTGAAAAAAGTAGTCTGAAAATTCAGATGACCTTACACAAAAAAAACTTCAAATCATTTAGTCTGAATTTTCAGAATTTTTTTTTAACAGTGAACGGCTTGCTTTTTTTTCTTTTTTTTTTTCTTTCATTTTACATTTATTTAAGGTTTGGAAACCATTTTATCTATACATGTTTCCTTAATTGCTTCATCGTAACTTCAAATGTTTGGAAGAGAAGTCCTTCAGAAAATCTAAGTTAATCGTGTTCTGCCCCTCTTAAGGCAGGAGGAAAGAAATTTCCTGATTCTATTTATCCATAGAGGGCTTCAGATGTAAAGAGCTAAGAACATGTATTGATAAAATTGTTTCCAAACATAAAATACATATAAAATGAAAGAAAAACAAAAAAAAAAGCAAGTCGTTATAACAGGTTTGTCCAAGTCACCTTTCTTCGACATTTGGAGAAAAAAGTGTCTCAAAAGTCAGGAGATGTATATATATAGTAATAGTCTCATGCTGCCCCTGTGAAACTATGTGGATTCCACGAGGATCCAACGGCGCGCCTAATCCACGTCGCAGGAACCTCAATTAGATGTGGAAGATTGTCGCGTGAGTGTCGATTAAAAGTTTTTACATCTCAAGTGTGAAGCTCGTTTCCTGGTCGATGCAGCGGTGCACCCCTGCAACTTTCCCAAACATGAGGGATTAAGTTCTTGTCTTGTAAGTAGTGCGAGCACCACCGGCAGGGTGGCGCACGGTAAGCGCGGGGCATTGTTTTTCAATGGCGCGGTTTCCGAAATTCAAGAGCAGCTGACGTATTCCTAGTCAGTCCCTTAGAATGCTGGTCAAAAAACAAGGACGGGCCTTGCTTTTTCAAAAGCACACTGTCTTGTTTGGTGGACGCCGAACTAAAACAAAGGGAGCGCATTGCTTTTTAAGCCCATTTCAAGGAGCCGCCTTGTTCTTGCAGCACTGAGTCAAGCTCGTCGCTTGATTTGCCTGTTAGCCTTGTTCCCAAGCTGGTGAATCAAGAGGTGCCCGTCTGTTGATCGGTTCAGTGTGTGTAAATATTTGAACCCAATTTTGACCCACTAGCCTGTTCAAAAGACCCCTTATGGACCATATAATCGAACCGTCTGGACAGCCCGCAACAAATAGGCACATAAAAATTTTCGGTTGGTCCCTCCCCTTTCTTGAAAATTCAGTGACTTTACCTCTGTTGTCAAAACGGGGGAGGGACCAACTGAAAATATTTATTTGCCTTATGAACGTGGGTTGTCGAGACGGTTCGATTGATACACCCTATAAGGGGTCTCCTGACCCGGCAAGAGGGTCAAGATTAGGTTCTGAGACTCAAATTTGAGAAATTTTGACACAAAATTTTGTTTTTGCATGTTCAGATAATGTGCAAAGAAACGCATGGGTTATTTGGCTTGAAGTTTAACGAGTGATTTCAGCACTTGCACGACTTAATAGGCCCAACCGTTCATCCGTGAGAGCCAAAAAACACTTTCGCCCCCAAAATTCAAAATGGCGGACTTTGAACCCGATTTCCGGTGATCTGCACCGTGGGATATTTTGGTATTTTTGGCTATGGGCTTGTAAGACATGCCTCGGACGATCCTCAAAGTTTGATGTAGTTCGTAATTTTGCCGGGGTCAAATCACCATTCAACTGCTTTATCACAGAGTAACCAAGTCACTTCTCTTGGATCCTTACCTTCCTTTCTACCAGAATTCCATGCTACTACTACATGAAAGTCTCTTGCTCTGCGGTTTGTGGTTTGAACATGCTTTGCAAAGTCGAAACACAGTGTTAAGTAAGCAGTATTCATATTGTGTAGTGTGGTCCGAAATCAGGAAATGAAGTACGCATATTTTTTGCGCTGCAATTATTTAGTTGATGGCAAAGAAATTTTGTTCACAGCTCCGCGGTCTCAGGCGGGACTGCTTTGAAGGTTAGCAAGAACTTGGAGAAACTGAAACCAAGCCTTCACTACTCTCGAGCTGGCCACGCGGTTTAGGCGGTACATGCCCGATACCCCAAAAAATGCACCCCTGCAACTGGACTGGAGCATAATCTGCAACCGCAGGCGTCGTTCATGCGGACTTCTCTCAAGCCAAGGCCCCTGTAGACGCACGTCAATAATTTACAATACAATAATTCATGCGCGTATTTTATAGCATTGCGAGGAGATTGTTACGTACGCAATAAGTTTGTTCTGAGATTTTGCTGTCAGCATCTTCTATGCGTTGACCTACTTCGCACATTGGACCAAAGAAGAACAACAACGCAGGAAAGGTGAGAAGCTCAAACATTGCACTGCTGCCGGAAAGGACGACGCTCAGAGTGCTGAGCATTGGCACAACGAGCGCCACCTGAAGTCAATGACATGGAAGTCATTCGATACAAAGCAAACGAATCCTAGACCGTTCCACAGTCAGAACGCGTCCAAACTGTTCCGCAGCTGTTCCTTTGAGGAAGGAGTAAGGGACCGTGCACAGATAACGTCTCGCGTTTTTCGCCCATTTTTCCTGTGACGTGAGAAGGAGAGTCCTGGGTCATGCATCCAGGGTCCTTGACCGTCAGTCTTCAACAAAAACACAAACATAGGGTGGATAGAGCTTGCTCAGGGGATCATTTTTCGCTAATGGACTAGTGGACACTCCTGCTTGGCTTTTTGTACACCTCAAAACACCGTAACAACGGTTCCGACCCCCACACCCCAGGTGGATCTTCAAGCCCACGGGTAGGCAGCCCTATGTTTTTGTACTAGCCAGGGGAAGGACTGCGGCCTTGATGCTGAGCTATCTTATATATGTATGTATATATATGCACATGTATATATACACTTATTCGCGGAGCGAGCGAGCGAGCGGCAGCGAGCTTGCTCGGCGGAGCGCCACTCACCCCCTGGCTTTGGACCAGGCCGTTAGTCACGCACATTGGAAAACTCATTTACACTCACGAATAGATTTTCAGAATCATAACAATAGCATCGTGACAAGGTCACGCTATCACGTTAGCATCGTGACACTGTCACGGTGGCATCGTGACACTATCACGGTAGCATCGTGACACTGTCAGGGTGGCATCGTGACACTGTCACGGTGGCATCGTGACGCTGTCACGGTGGCATCGTAACACTGTCACGGTGGCATCGTGACACTGTCACGGTACCATCGTGACAATGTCACGGTAGCATCGTGACACTGTCACTGTGGCATCGTGACACTGTCACGGTGGCATCGTGACACTGTCACGGTGGTATCGTGACACTGTCACGGTAGCATCGTGACACTGTCACGGTGGCATCGTGACACTGTCACGGTGGCATCGTGACACTGTCACGGTGGCATCGTGACACTGTCACGGTGACGTCGTGACACTCTCACGAAGCTGTCGTGTCACAGTCACGGTTTCATCGTGACACTGTCAAGGTGGCATCGTGACACTGTCACGGTAGCATCGTGACACTCTCACAGTGGCAACGTGAAACTGTCACGGTGGCATCGTGACACTTTCACGGTGGCATCGTGAAACTGTCAAGGTAGCATCGTGACACTGTCACGGTGGCATCGTGACACTGTCACGGTGGCATCGTGACACCGTCACGGTGGCATCGTGACACTCTCACGGAGACGTCGTGTCACAGTCACGGTGGCATCGTGACACTACTACGGTTTCATCGTGACACTGTCAAGGTGGCATCGTGACACTGTCACGGTGGTATCGTGACACTGTCACGGTAGCATCGTGACACTGTCACGGTGGCATCGTGACACTGTAACGGTAGCATCGTGACACTGTCACGGTGGCATCGTGACACTGTCACGGTGGCATCGTGACACTGCCACGGTGGCATCGTGACACTTTCACGGTGGCATCGTGACACTGTCACGGTGGAATCGTGACGTTGTCACGGTGACGTCGTGACACTGTCACGGTGGCATCGTGACACTGTTACGGTGACGTCGTGTCACAGTCACGGTGGCATCGTGACACTACTACGGTTTCATCGTGACACTGTCAAGGTGGCATCGTGACACTGTCACGGTGGCATCGTGACACTCGTCACAGTAGCATCGTGACACTGTCACGATAGCATCGTGACACTGTCACGGTGGTATCGTGACACTGTCACGGTGGCATCATGACACTGTCACGGTGGCATAGTGACACTGTCACGTTAACGTCGTGTCACATTCACACTGTCACGGTAGCATCGTGACACTGTCACGGTGGCATCGTGACACTGTCACGGTGGCATCGTGACACTGTCACGGTGGCATCGTGACACTTTCACGGTGGCATCGTGACACTGTCACGGTGGAATCGTGACGTTGTCACGGTGACGTCGTGACACTGTCACGGTGGCATCGTGACACTGTTACGGTGACGTCGTGTCACAGTCACGGTGGCATCGTGACACTACTACGGTTTCATCGTGACACTGTCAAGGTGGCATCGTGACACTGTCACGGTGGCATCGTGACACTCGTCACAGTAGCATCGTGACACTGTCACGATAGCATCGTGACACTGTCACTGTGGCATCGTGACACTGTCACGGTGGTATCGTGACACTGTCACGGTGGCATCGTGACACTGTCACGGTGGCATCGTGACACTGTCACGGTGGCATAGTGACACTGTCACGTTAACGTCGTGTCACATTCACGGTGGCATCGTGACACTGCCACGGTGGCATCGTGACACTGTCACGGTGGCATCGTGACACTGTCACGGTGGCATCGTGACACTGTCACGGTGGCATCGTGACACTGTCACGGTGGCATAGTGACACTGTCACGGTAACGTCGTGTCACAGTCACGGTGGCATCGTGACACTGTGAAGGTGGCATCGTGACACTGTGACGGTGACTTCGTGACACTGTCACGGTGGCATCGTGACACTGTCACGGTTGCATCGTGACACTGTCACGGTGGCATCGTGACACTGTCACAGTAGCATCGTGACACTGTCACGGTGGCATCGTGACACTGTCACGGTAACATCGTGACACTCCTATCACGTTAGCATCGTGACACTGTCACGGTATCATCGTGACACTGCTATCACGTTAACAACGTGACACTGTCACGGTGGCATCGTGACACTGTCACCGTATCATCGTGACACTGTCACGGTACCATCGTGACACTGTCACGGTACCATCGTGACACTGTCACGGTACCATCGTGACACTGTTACGGTACCATCGTGACACTGTCACGGTACCATCGTGACACTGTCACGGTAGCATCGTGACAAGGAGAACCTCCGATCGTGACATTATTACAATAGCATCGTGACAAGGTCATAAGGTCATGCTCTGATCGTGCCCCTGAACGGTTACATCGTGACACTGTCACGGTAAACGCTGCGGACGAGGGCTGCCTGCTGCGCCTCCTGCCAGGGCCGTTGGGTGCTTAGTGTACCTTTAGCTGTCCTATCGTGACACCGTCCAGCTGCCACTGTGATAGGGTCACGCTGTTACCGACACAAGGTCAAAATCACACCCGTGATATACGAGACCCAGACTAAAATTACCATGGGCACCATGGCGAATTCCGAGACCCATGGGGCGAATCGCCATAGTGATTGTGCCTATCGCCATGGTGAAGCCTGCTTTCGCCATAGGGCACGTCAATTCACTATGGTCACGGTCACCCATGGGGATTATCCCCATGGTGCATCGGGTATCGCCATGGTGGAGCCCGGAAGCGCCATGGTGATAGTGTGACCATGGTGCATATCCTGGAAGGTAGGCAAAAATGTAGGTGAATTAGGTAGGCAAACCCGCTACACAATTATGCTATTTTGGAAACGACAAGAGATAGAGAGTCGGGAACCACGCCGTTGAGCTCAGAATTGAATTTTTACATGTGCGGAGTACTGTTCGGCAGCTCCGGAGCCCCGTCAGCTTGACTTCCTTAGTCGCCCCCTTGGCACACCATAGCGGGCCACCCCATAGTGCAGTGCGTCATGGTGCGCTACTCCATGGCGAGTGCACCATGGTGCGCCACCCCATGGCGCAGTGCACTATAGTGCGAATCACCATTGGCAATTTCGTCATGGTCACAACATCCCACACCATGGCGACCTATGATGCCCCATAGTCACACATCGCCATGGCTCGCCTCATGGTAATTTTAGTCTGGGGACTGTTTCAGGCTGGGATACATACCATCCGTGCTGCAGATCAAACGCCGAAAGTCCAGCAACTAGGGTAAACGGTACAGTAGTGGGACAGGGTACAGTAGTGGGACACAGGTCTTAAAGCGGGGCTAGCGCAGAAACTACGAGGCCTGTCACCATCCGGTTTGCGCTCATCGCTACAGGGTTCTTCTGTCTACAAGTTTTCATCATCTGCGTCTCTGTACATTGAACAGTTAAGCCTGGGCTGAGGCGTTTTTAACATGATGCAAAATGATGGTGACACGACAGGCACTTCTTATTTGATCTGCTATGAGTATGAGATAATGTACCGCCTAGTTAACGCATGTTTTGTACGAAAAAGGTCGACGCTTTCGATTGTATACACTGATGACATACTGAAGGACATAATGTTCGGCCGCGCGGCCCCAAATTGTCATCCAGTGGCCCCGGAGGGGGTGTCCCACTACTGTACCCAAAAAACCGCAGCGAACACAGTAGTGGGACATCGCCCCAAAAACCTAACCTAACCTTAAAAAATCTCTTGGTAAGTTGTTATTATCATCAAGCATGGGCCCAGAGGTCCCTTTTCAAACTTTGAAATCCCTGAGACAACCTGTAGCTTGGGTGCGAAGCTATGAGTTTATTTTCAACGTTCGGACCGCGACTTAGCCGCTTGTCCATGTGGTATGTCACCCTTTTCCACGAGGCTTGGCGCTTGCCCCCCATGAGTGCGAAGGAGGTCAAAACGTTATAGTAGTGTCTAGAAGGGCTGTTCTACACATCCGAACGGGTTTGGCCCGTTTCCACCTCTCCGTTTGCTCTTAAAAGGGTGTCCCACTACTGTATCCTGGTGTCCCACTACTGTGTTTTAGTGTCCCACAACTGTGTTTTTCATTGTTTGTCTTTATGGTTCAATTAAACAAGAATGAACCCATTTTTCGGTATGCCTTGTTGGTCTATTTTGTTGCCTAGACCCTTAAGAACAATCGGGAAAAAACCGCATGAATCTATGTGTCATAGCCTTCCCGTCGGGCCCTCGAGACGAGAAAGACGCGCTTAACTGTCCCACTACTGTACCGTTTACCCTACCCGATACCAAGGTAAGCCCAACATAACTCTTCCCACGCAGTGTGCGCATATCCCGAAGGAAGGATTAAGCGAAAACAGGTCGTTAGCAGAAAATAAAAAAGCAATTTTAGCGGGCACTGGCTGCACAAGCAACCTCTTGACATGTGTGTCACACGGGACTGCGTATACTTGCAGGGCGCTCGCAAATCCTTGTGTTTCAGAATAGCCGTTCAATTGTCGACCTGTTGAGCATAGATGTAGCATTTTACGGGGTTGCTCTACCCCAGCCAATTTTTGAAACAGAGGAGCTCTTCCAGTATAAGGTGTTGAAAAATTGAAAGGAAACTTTACATCTACAGTTTTACTTTTAATTTTTACTGGACCATTCTGTATTCCACTTCTTATAAATTCAATAAGTCAATGACAAAAAGCTTACAATTCATTTAACCACGTCAAGAACTTTAGACGCAATTGAAAAAATTTTGAATTTTTGACACCATTTAACCGATCTAAACATACAGCTCTAAGTAACATGATGTCATCAAAACCTGAAACTCTGGACAATGCAACATACAAAAGACCAATAGTAAATTCCTTTGTTCCAACATCAATGATTGTCTTGTGTAGAGTTAAACTCTGAGACTTGTGGACAGTACATGACCATGCCAACATAAAAGGATATTGTACCCTAGCACAACGAACATGATTTTTTACCCAGGTAGACAGTGCAGGCTTAAATGGAACATGAATGACAGTTTTTTCACCATTATCAAATGAATAAAATTTGACAATTATAAAGGCAGGTAACTTAGGTGGTCTTTCTCCAGGATGATAAAGTATTTCTTCAACATAACCAATGGTCCCATTGGATAGTCCTTCATCCACATTAAAATTTCTTCTGAGCATAATTTTAGCTCCAATGCATAAGTACAACAAGTTTGTCAAGCCATCAGCTTCATCATCACTTGATTTAAAAGCTACCTTGCAATTATTTTGTGCTTTGACAATAGCTATTGCTTTACCATTTGAGCATAGTTTCTCATTATTATATTCAAGTGATTCATTATTGGTACAAAATAAAGTTAAAGCGTCAGAAAATTCCCTCCTTTCACTTCCTGATAACATACTAATACATCTTTCACGCAAAACAGAAACATCATTTTTAACACATTCACCAGTGGAAACTCTTCTGAGAAAGGAAACAAATTTTCTATTCTGTGAACGATGACTTTGATTTAATATAAATGAGGTAGTAATCATTCTTACCAATAATAAACCACGTGTCAATAATCCATTGTCATTCATATAGGATTCCATACTTGAAAACCAAGGAGAATCCCTAACAGGAGTTAGTTGGTTGCAATCACCAAAAAAATACATGCCATATCCACCGAACAAATCATGACTATCTGCCATTTGTTTAAGTCTTTCATCAATAATTGCTAATAATCTGCAACCAACCATCGAATATTCATCAATGAAAATAAGCTTGACATTAGTTCCTTTCTTTTGAAACTTTAAAAGATCATCACCTGTGATTGGAACACAAGTTTTAAAATTTCGACCAAGATGACAGTAAGAATGAATAGTACGACCATTGATGTGCTTTGCACACACACCAGTTGGACCTAATATAACTACTGAATCTGGACCAAGATGTTTAATAGCATAGTTGTACATACACATTAATAGATATGACTTTCCTGTTCCTGCACTACCTTGGACCAGAACAAAATTGTTTCTTAGCCGACCACCCCTTTTAATACATTTAACTTGCTCCTTTAAATTATTAAAAACCTGGAGCTGTTCTTCATTCAAATTTTTATAATCAACATCAAATGTATATGTTTCCCCTTCAGACCTTTTGAACTTTTCATGCAAGTCATTCAATTCAGTATAATGATCTAAATTTTTTACACAATCCCATTTATGTTTTTTGTCAACTTTTCTATGTCCCAATTTAAATTCCAATTTCCTTTTTGTAGGATTGTAAGCTGATAGAACTTCTTTTTCATTGGACTCATTATCAGTATCTGTATCGTCACTAAAATAACCATTTTCTTGTTCTATAGTAATGTTTAAAACATTACATATCTCATAGAAAATTTCTACCACACTTTCTCTCTTGTCTTCCATTTCAATGTCCATATGATTATCATTTACCCAAGGAACAAAGAAAGCATGTAAATTTGTCACATCTTCTTCAGAAAGATCACTGATGATATTGATATTTACTCTTGGAAACAAGCGAACAATGGCACTTTTTCTTCTCTTAACTAATACCCCCTTACGTATGGTAAACCTTTTTGAAAATGCATACAACGAATATGATTGAAATTCAATAGGACGTTCTATGTACCAATCAAACAATGATTTCCTTCGGCTATTGTTGCTTTCCTTTAAAGGCACCCACAATAACTGTTTTAAAATTACCACTACAAACTCACGAGAACATGAATTAAAACTTATATCCCATTAAATAGTGCATTACTTCTTGAGAACAATAGTCTCTTTCACTACAAGATGTTATAAGTATATTTCTAATAACTTTTTTACATGATTCATTTTCATTATCAAGCGATGATGTTACAGAATTTACAAGACTCGAATACTCCAGAGATTTTATTTCACACTTAGAGGCATACTTAGCTATGTAACGATAAACAGCATCAGGATTACCAATGAAAGAAAAGTCAACATTAGCTCTCCAACTTTGAAGGATCCATCTATTATGCCGATTAACTAAGGGATCATTTCTTTCATAGACAACCTCTTTGATGATGTTTCCATCCATCACAAGTCTACTACATTCTTCCAAAGGTGCAGGAAACTTAAAACGACATTTCAATGTTCCATGTTTCTCACGCAAACAATATCCCTTTCGGCAACTTGAATGCTTCTGAACACAATTTACAAGTTGGGCGTAGTCATTGTCAGAATCTGTTACCTCCATTAGGCGCTTTTGACACGGATGAACTGAATCAATACTAACATTACTATCTGGGTTACAGCATGATACAAGATTATTAAAATAATCAATAACTTCAGATTGTTTGTCAGCAGAAAACTTCTTTAACATCAGGACTGTCAGAAAGCCACAACAAACCATGCAAATGAATTGAGCCACGATGTTGATACTCGTACCTATACCAAAAGTCTTTGACGTTAAACTTTTTTCACTAAACATTCTTCAAAATAATACGAACATCGTTTCACAAAAAAACTTTCAAACAGCAATGGATTTTCAGAAAGTATGAGTCTCCTTTCAGGCATGGTAAGATCAGAGACATTGTAGCCCAACAACCTGTAAAAATCTGGCCAATAAAAATCTGCACTACTGAGAGTTATAAAAGCTGTTGGAGTTCCCAATTGACTATGCATTTCCAGCAACTCAGAGCACCTTGAATCCAATATGGCCTTGTGGATCTAATTCTTGAAGCATAGAACATTATGTTTTTTACAACATTGGGATGATCTTTCAAGTAAGTCTTTAGTTGTTGTATAGTCATTTTTGAAAATATATCATTCTTTTGAGTAAAGACATTACCAGCATGTAATGCTTGCCACCGCATTTCTGAGTTCATCAAGAAATATCGAAATCGTTCATCTCTAGCAAATCGGCCATCCTTATACAACATAAGATGTTTCACATAATCAGAAAAGGTAATTTTCGAATTTCTTGGCATTGAATAGTCTGCAGTACCATAAGGAAAAAGGTATGGAAAAGCTAATGTAAAATAACCACAGAATGTAAATTTCATTAATAGGTACTGTTCCAATTGTTGGCCATTGAAGTACATTTTCTCCCAAATAATTAGCTACCTGTTCCTTATGCGTGAATGAATTCAAATCAGGAACATCAGTAAAATGAACTGTATCACCATCGTCATCAGGTTCTGCATAACTTTCAAAACTGGATGATGAATTATCACATTCACTTTCTTGAACATCATATCCTTTCAATAGCTTGTATACATTTCCAAATTCAGGTAATGATTCACACCTTGAATGGTCAATCACAATATCCTTATGTAGAGGATTATTAGCCTTCAACCATACTAAAGCTTCAGTTACTTTCTTTCGACGAACAATAAAATCCTTAAAGCCTTCAGACATGTCCAATCGTAAAGTTATAATGCTATTTAGATCAGATATATTATGTGGGAGAAAATCTGCAACATCTTGAACATTTTGAGGAAAATTAATTATATTACCTGAATACTTGTATTGACAGTCCTTTATTTTATAAAGGGAAACAACTGGGTGAATTCTGGCAATTAACTGCTTTTCAACATATGTCAAACCTTTAAGACATTCAGGAAGAGCAAATGGATCCATATCATTATCACTAGAAAACAGATGACAATTCCTACAAACTTTACCTTGATCTGTATGTACAACCTGTTTCTTCTTACAAATCTTACAAGAGTAGAATGACAATCCTTTCGTAAATATCTCAAAATTGTATTGGATGAATGTCCATATGTTCTGAAAAACCAACTACAGTCTGTTTCAATAACCGTTTTAAATATCTTCGTTCTCGTTGTTTTCTGCTTGAGTCCTGTTTCTGCTTCTTACTTTGCAGAGCTCTCATTTCTCTCATTTTTAACTTTGCCCTTAGGTTTTCCCTTCTTTTAGTTTCATTTGACATGTTCCTTCTTCTCTTCCTTTGACGCAATTTTGGCTTTTGTCCGTTTAGATCCATTGTCCTTTAAAGAAAAAATATTATGTTGTTAAAAAATGACCTTAAACTTTCATAAATATTGCCACAACAAAAATATACTATATACAGCTTTCAAATCTATATTTCAAACAATATTTGTTCAAGTATATTGTTGCTGAAGTTCTTATTTCTGTACATCAAAGAAACACTGAAAAAGATTAATAAATACTGTTGTATTCTACGTGTCGAGGGATTAAAGGGCAAGGAGAGTCCAAGTCTGGGGTAGCTCTGTATTGACAGTACGTGATCAGGATACAGAATGATGGTGGTGCTGGGGAAGCACCCTTATTTATAGCGGGTCAAGAGGAACAAAAGGAAGAATATACCGACAGGTTCTGACAGGTCTGGGTTACAAGAGGAAATCAAGAAGAACATGTGACAGGCCTGGGCCAGCTTAGCCAGTCCCGGGTATAGGTGTGGGGAATGACTAAAGTGGTGTGGATTGACTATACAGTGGCCATTGTATGGTTAGGTTATTTAAGGTCGTATCACAACACCATTCCCTCCTAAATTTTAGAACGAAGTTCGGTAACAATTGATACAATTTACACTGGCCATCACTAAGTACAACCTTTTGAGGAATAAAGTTATCACATTTTTGAATTACCGCATCATTGGTTGATATCGTAGCCGAGACATCTTAGAGTTTGTAACACTTGTGCACTGGTATTATCACTGGTGCCATTGCCATCGATGACCGTAACGTTAGTGTTTGTATTTGGCAGTAGCCACCTATCTAATTCTTGGTGAAGTAGCTGCAGGTACTCCAGCGGAATCTTCTTCTCCTCCTCTCGCCCTCGGGTCCCCACGCGCTGGAATGCCACCTCTGGCTGCGTCCGTAGGTACACGTACTGATGCGGCCGGTTCTGCTGCTGCGCCAGAGTCCCCAGGAGGCATTCGAGGACCGCGAAGTGTTCCTGCTGGAAGTTGCCCAGCTGCAGGTGGATTTTGCTGAACGTCTCGATGGTGCTCAGCACGGACCTCTCGTAGACCCCAGGAGTGGCTGCGTGATCCGTATAGTTTTTCCACACGGTGGTTTAGCGCCAGTACCTGAAAAGGAAACGCCCACTTCTGGCCATCGTCACCGAGCAGCTGAAGGAAGTTGTAGCCTTGTTGGTCCTGCCACTGCTCGACTGGTTCTTGCACCGTTTTCACGCCATGATTTTGTAGAGTTCTGAGCAGTGTGCTCTTGCCTGCTCCGATGTTTCCTTCTATGAAGACGTCGGGTATTTGTTCCGTAATGCCATCTTTCGTGTCCGTTTTATCGTGTTTTGCCATGGTTCCGTTTTCCGGTTTAGCGTTGAGTTTCCACATTTCCGAAGTGTGGATGGTTACTGATAGCGAAGCCCCTTACTCGAGTTGGTTTGATTCTTGCGTTTGAATATGGCGCGGTATGGTGCCGCGCGCGCCTGCGCCGCCGTCGCCTTGTTGCCGCGTTGCGCGGTCGCTTCTCCAGTCCGTTGGCTGTGGAACCGCTGGCCGTCGCTGCGCTCAGGCGCTCGTTCCTTGTAAGGCGGTTTGCGACTGGCCGTTGCGAGTCGGGCAGAGCCTAGGCCGTGGTTGGCTGTCTGGTCTCACGTGACCTGTGAGGCCACTTCTTGCAAGGCGGCCCGCCATTGGCTGCCGCTTCTCTGGGTGCCTACTGGTGATGCGTCGAGGTCTGTGGTTGGCTGCGGCCGCGTCCCTGCTCCGTGCGGACCCCGTCTCGGCGTCCTTCCGCCCCTCCTCGGCGTCAGTCTGTGTTCGCCATTGCTCGAGGTGAGTTGGTGCTGCAGGCTGTGTGCTGCCCTTTGTCTTTGCACGTTGCACGTTGCCCGTTGCCCCTATTTCCCTTTGGGTACCTTGGAATTTGGTATTTGGTACTTGTGATTACTTATTCGTCATGGATGACGTAGTAACTGTGCACTTCGAGGCCTACGTGGTGAGGTGTTTTTGCAACGCCTCTTTTCATGACGGTTTCGTGAGTATCGGCGAGTTTCTGTTTCCCTGTGCTCTTCACTGTTCGGTGGGGTGACCCTGTCCCTTTTTCCCTCTTTTTTTATGTAGCTGTGTGCCTCCTGTAATGATAACTATGAGGCGGGGCTTTTGCCTGCCAACTTGGTCCGCCACGAACCGATTTATGGGTTCTTTGGGCTGCAAGTTTGGCTTCGTGAGGGGCTTATGGGGACCTGGCCCCATTTCCTGTGTCTTCTGTGTGGGGAAGCATGCTTTGTAAGTGGTTGTGTCCGTAGATGCATGCACGTTTTCCTGTTTCTTTCCCCCCTTTTTTTTTTTTTTTTTTGACGCATGTTCCCCCTGTTTATTTAGCATGAGGTTTACCCCGTGATGGCTCCGCTCGTATACGAGCATGTATTGCCCTGGGGGGCGGTAGAGTTTGACGAGGGCCCCATGGACGATGACGTGGTGATCATGCATGCTGAAGCTGAAACCCCTGAAGCTCCCTATGATCCTCTCCCCGACTCCTTCTTGTGGCGTGGACCCGGAGTTGGCCCGGCTACCGGCCAGCCGCTCCATGACATGGACCCGGTCCCCGTGGCAGACGTGCCCCTGTCCGAGGTGGGGTTCCCTCTTTTCTTTCTTTTTACTCCTAACCCCTGTTCCTTTTCCTTCCATTCCTTTTGTTTCCTTCGCGCAGCTGGATGCTGAGCGCAACCGTCGGGGACGCCGCCCGGGCCGCGGAGGCGGTGGCGTTGAGTGAAGATTTGGACGACTATTTTGTGTCGTGTGACTGCGAGGCGCCTCCTCGTGGTGTTTCAATCTTCAGATTTCCGCTCTCCCGTGAAGATCGGGCCGCGGGGCTTGTCCACTTTAATGGTTGTCCATGCGACTCGTGTGCCGACAACTTTTTTTTAACTGAGCAGGACTTCATCCTAACTGATTCTGACTCTGACTCTGAGTCCGAGTAGTGTCTTGTTTTTTTTTTTACTTCAGTTTGTTCAGGCCTCAGCATTCACACTGTTTGCTTTAATTCTCCTTAACTTATTTAACTTCCATTACTCTTCCGTGATACATGTGAAGTAATTCCTTTTTGTCAAACCTCCGGCCTCATTTTTTTTTGTTTGCTAATTTGGATGCTAATTAAACTTGAACCCGGCCTGATGCTTGGTCTCTCTTGACTTTAGTTGTCCGATCCGGCGGCCATCTTGTGCCGTTTCGCGTTCTCTTGGCTCAGTTCGGTGCCAGTCTTGTTTCGACCGCTCACCTGGGAGGTTGCCCGCGTGCCACTTGCACAAGTGCCTTCGTTTCTTTTCCTTTTTTTTTTTTTTTGATTTATTGGTGGTGTGGCTTCTTTTTTTTTTTGATGACTGGTGCCGGGCTCGGGCGAAACCTAACCCCCTTCCTCGATGTTTACGTTTGTCTGTCGACCGCTCGCGAGGTCTTGACGGCTTGTGGGGCCCCGTTTATCCTTCCTTGGGTTATGGTTCCCATGTACGCATGCTGCATGTCGTCCCATTTCCCTGCACGTTCCTGGTTCATTCCGGCCCTTTGGTGAGTCCTTTCCTGTTTATTTTGGGTTCGGGTTAACCTCTTCTGCTCTTGATGTGGCCTGTCCATAACCTCCTTTGTTATTAATGGGGCCTGCCTGTTCCTCCCCTGCACTGATTTTTGTCACTTGCCCAGTTTATGTTGTCCTCGGCTTTCTTCTAACGATTTGTCTTTGTTTCAGGTTTCTTGTTGCTATTTGCTTCCTGGATTTTACGTGTTTGTTTTTGGGTAAGTGCACCTACTGCTTTTGTGCCCTCGACGCTTGCACTTCCAGCATCTTTCCTGGGACGTCTTGGCTTTTGATCGTTGCATTCCTTGCCTTGGTATTTGTTTGTGTTCGTCTGCTTGCTGAGTTCCCTCTTCTTCGTCTGTTTGCAGGTCCTTGAGGTTCTGTTCGAAGGTTGGGGAGTGGATATTCTCCGTGGGTTCCTGCTCTTCAAATTTTGCTGCGTTATCTTGAGGTGCTTTTGCTGCGTTATCTTGAGGTGCTTGTTTTTCCATTTGTGCCAAGTCTTTTTCAATCTGCCTGATTTCGTTCATAATTTCTATCTCTTTCATTTGTAACAGCCCCTCAATGCTTTTGTCGTTTGGTCCTGCTCGTCCAATGTGATTTTCACCAGACTCCATGACGGGAGGGTTTGGACCTGGGTTGCCATCTGTGGAGTGTTTCCTTTCGACTCTGGACTTGCTGCTCCTGTTGACTGGTGGCTTGGAGTTTGTCCGAAGGTTAGTGTTGGAGAAAACATTATTTCCTTGTTGCTCTCGAGTACCAAACTTGTAAACCAATCCATTGCTTTTTCTGTCTCTTTACTTCTTGCTTCGATTTGTTCTTTGTATTCCTTTCTTTGAGCTGCTTCTTTTTGTCTTTGAGCTTGGATCTTTTCTCGTCTTTGCATTTCTGTCTTTTTCGCTTCTTGTCTTCGCCGCTCCAATTCCTGTTTTCTCTCTGCTCTTTCTTCCTCTCTGAAAAGTTTTTGCCAGAGGGGTCACTTCAATTTTTGCTTGTTGTTGCAGATGGCGAAATTTGGTGGAAGTTCGGGCCAGGATCGCCTTGGCCTTCCCTTGGTCGAGGGGCGAGATCGTCAAGTGGTGCTTTGGGGCGGTCCGTTTTCGGAATCCGGTAAGTTTTGCCTGCGTTTATCCTGTGTCCTGGGGTTCTTGGGTTCCGTTTCGTCGTTGGTTTGATGAGCAATCCGGTTTCTTGGGGCCATTTTTATCGATGTTTGCTGATTTTTCCGTGTTAGTGTAGTAGGCTGTTAGATTGGTTTTGAGGTTTGAATCAAGATGGCGGCTGTGGCCGCTTCCGGTGTCATGGCCGCTTGTGATCAAGCAGGCGGTGCTTACTATGGTCGCTCCCTTCTAAGGTCGGACTGTTCTAATGTTCTTGTTTTCCTTTTTTTTTTTTTGTGTTTCAGTTTTACGACCTCCGTTTTGAGATTACAAGGCAGTCCTTGCTGCACGATTGCCTATTCGGTGAGTGGGCACCCCCTGGTGGCGTGACGCTTCCTGGCCCGTTTTCTTCGGGCGCTATCTTCACAACTCCCTGTGGCGCGCCACCGACGGCGGTGTGCCAGCAACGTGGTGTGCCATTCGACACCGACGGGCGGTGTGCCAGCAGTGCATGCCAGCCCCTTCATGCTTGGGCCCGTGGGACCCCGGAGGAACAACTGGGGTCCAGTGTTACGGTTGGCACCGGACCACTATACTACCGAAGAGCACCTTCATGCTTGGGCCTGTGGGAGCCGGCACCAGCCCAGTTAGGCCTCAGTCTGCATGCCTTCTGGACGTGACCTCTGGCCTCTGCAGGATGCGCGCCGACCGACCCCAGGCTGCTTTGGAGGACGTCGGCCGCCAGCCCCACCGACCACACCTCCACCTCGGCCTTCCCCGTCTTCGCCAGGAAGGTGGCCTTCCCCGCCGAGTGGTCCCCGACCGCGAACCCCGTGCGGAGGACGAGGGGAGACCAAGTGGAAGGAGCTCGGCGCGGACCCTCCAGCACGCGCTGCAGCTCCTCCCCCTGTCCGAACTGGAGGCGGCGGCGGCCCTTTTGGACCGTGGTCCATTAGCGTCACACTGCGCGTACTGGACAGCGCTGTGTGGCGCCGTGTCTAGGATGGCAACCTCTGTCGAGCCACCAGGCCCGTTGGCCTCTGGCCTCTTCTGCCGATTCTGTCCTTGAGAAGGATGTCTGACGTACCACCTGCATGACGCCTCGCGGTGTACCAGTTGCGGACTTCGTCGCGAAGCACCTTCATGCTCTCCCCATGCAGGCGAGTTCTTGCGCGCCTCAGCCAGCCGCCAACCTTGCTGCCGGCTCTTCGGACCGTAGTCCATCAGTGTCGCGCTGCGCGTACTGGACAGGCGCAGCGTGGCGCCGTGTCTAGGATGGCAACCTGGGTAGAGCCACTAGGCCTGTTGGCCTCTGGCCTCTTCTGTGGACTGCCGTCTTCGGAGAGGGATGCCCGACGCGCCACCGGCCTGACGCCTTGCTTGCGGACGGACGGACATTTCCAGATGGGGAGCCCCTCGCTTCATATTGGTTCCCCGAGGCGCCCATGCGGGCTCACACGTACGACAGCCAAGCTGCCATGCTTTCTTCTTTGGAGCTCGGGTAGGCTGCCAGCCTGTCCATGTGCACTATGTACACCTTGTGCGGGTAAGTGTCACTTCTTACTCTTGCATTACAGTCATTTATAAGTGGTGATTATGGTGTAGGGGTCCTTCCCATGGGGACCGCTAGTTTGGGGGATATTCCCTTCTTTCTCTTGGGGTGATACAAGAAGACCTTGTCTCCTGCCTTGAAGGGTGTTAGCAAGGCTGTGGTGTCATAGTATTGTTTCATTTTTGTTGCAGCTGCCTCTTGTCTCCCTCTCACCAACTCGTGGATGGCAGCCAGTCGCTCCCTCACCTCTGCGACTTTGGTGTGCACCTCTCCTGCCCAAGGTGGGCTCCCTTGACTGAGTGTGAGGGGGTGTTTTCATTTTGGCTCCAAACATCACTTCGTACGGAGAGAAGCCATGGACCCCGCTGGGCTGGTTCCTATAGGCCTGGGGCTATGAAAGGTAAATATTTATCCCAGTTTCTCTGAGTGGAGTCTACTAGCATAGACAGCTGTTGCTTGAGGGTCTTTATCCATCTTTCCGCTTTTCCGTTGGCTGATGGATGAAAAGCTGAGGTCCTGTATTTCTTGATGTTATAAAGCTGCATTATTTCTTTGAATAGTTGTGCCTCGAAGGGCTCTCCCTTGATCAGTTAGGATTGAAGTGGGTGCGCCGTAGACAGAGAATACGTGTGTGTTATGAGTGCATTGGCGATTTCCTCGCTGCCTTGTGTGATTAGGGGGTACCATCACCGGCCACCCAGAGAATGCCTCTATTGCTACTAACACGTATTCGTGTCCATTCTCTGTTTTAGGGAGTTTCCCACAAATGTCGACATGCCATTTTCCATGGAGTGTGCCCTTCTTTGAACACCTTTAGCGATGCAATTTTGCTGGTGTGTTTTGGGTTCTTGAACCTTCTGCAGTGCTCACAATTGTTAAACAGCTGCTAGCACGTCATTTGCCATTCCAGGCCACCAGAAGTACCTCTGTAAGTGTTTCAATGTTCTTACTGCACCAAAGTGGTTTCCTACCCCTAACTGTTGGTGATAGTTGCTAATTGTTGTTTAATGTTTTTTGTTGGGAAGGACTAATTGAAGTGTTTCTTTTTCAGGCTCTCCTGACACATCTTCGAATCTCCTGTAGAGAATGCCATTTCTGACAGTGAGTGACTCGAACTGATTGCCACAGGGTTCTTGTCTGGCTGCTATATCCCACAATTTCTTGGAGGTGCGGTTTTCTGCCCTGGTAGACTGCATACATGATCGGTGCTATATGCTGGTCTTGCTGTTGGCTAAGTGACATTTCTCTCGGGCTTACTCCTTCTGGTGCTGCTGAGGTAAGGTTCACTTTTCTACTGGTTTTTGTTTTGGGTGCCTCCTAGGCAGACCAGGCAGTTTTCGCTGCACGTTTTTTGTTTTCTCTAGCCCACTGTTCGGTTGATAGTGGTAGAGGTTGATGGTCATTCCTGTGTTTTTTAAATATTTTATGGAGTAACGGAACCAGTTCCAGTTCATTTTCTTGACTTTTGTAGTAGTTGAATTCTGGCATATTCCATTCTTTAACGCCTTTCTTTTGTAACCATTCTCTGAGGATGATCAGTGTCACTTCTACATCTTTTACGTTAGGCCTATCTGTCATTTGTTGTTTGACTATCAAACTTATAATGTCCTTTGTTTCTAGGGAAGAATGCCAGTCCTGGGAAGGTTCTGTCGTAGCTGGCGAGGAACTCAGCCTTGACTCCAAACCATTCTTCTATTTGGCGAGCCAGTGGGGATGAATATTTTCCATCATAGCTGATTGGATGTACTACGGGTCCACTGTTTGGGGCCTCCAGGATTGATCCTACATTTTCCGTGATGACCAGGCCCTCTTCTTGAAGAATACTTACGAGGTGAGCACTTGCTTCTTTTGTTTCGAGCCTCGTGCACTTCTTGCAATCAGGTTCACAGGGTCTGTTGGGTCTTCTGCTGAGTGCATCTGCATGAGTGATGCTGGGTTCCTTTCTCGTGGACTACATTAACTTGTATGGTGACAGTTTTTCTAGCCATCTGGCTAACATTCCAGTGGGGTTTTTGAAGTTCTTTAGCCACTGTAGGGCTGCGTGGTCAGACTTTACTATGAATGGGGGCTCCTGCCAAGTAGTGATTGAAAGCCTTTACTGACTCGACTAGGGCCAATAGTTCTCTATGGGTAGTGCAGTAATTCTTCTGTGAGGGGTTTAAGTGTCTTTGACCAATATGCCATTGTCACTTCTCTCCCGTCCCTGCTCCTGGGTGAGGACTGCACCCAGGCCCGTCAGGACTAGCATCACAGGTTAATGTGAACGGTCCTTTGTTTATATCTGGTGACCCTAGGATTGGGTGCTGATGTAAGTGCTGTCTTAACGGAGTCGAAAGCTTCTTGGCAGTGTTGGGTCCACTTGAATTCTGTCCCCTTCCTTAACAGTTTGTATAGCGGTGACACTTTAGTTGCCATATGTGGTATATATTTGCCATAATATGCTGCCAGTCCTAGCCACGACTTTAATTCCGACACATCATTGGGTTGGGGCCAGTGTGTTATCTTCTCTACCTTGTTGGCATCTACTTTAATTCCTTGGCTTGATAAGATGTGGCCCAAAAATGAGATTTCTTCCTGGAACAGTTCGCACTTCTTGGCTTTTAGGAGAAACCCTCCAGCCCCTTACTCTGTTGAAGAAGGCTTCTAGTTTTTTGCAGCATTTCTTCGAAGGTATCTCCTGCTATGCAGACATCATCGAGATACACTGAGACTACCTTGCCCAAGTCGTTATGCTTACTTGGCTCCTTAGCTGGAGCGACTAGTCTATCAGTCACTTGCTGGAATGCTCCTGGTGCTGCAAGACAGGCCAAAGCTTAGTCTGGTATATTCGAACTGTCTGTGTGGAAGCCCTAGGTCCTCTGGTAGGATTATGGCTGTTTTAGGTTGATCATCAGGGTGAACTTCTAAGTTGTGATATCCATGGGCTAGATCGAAAGTGTGATACAGTTTTCTCCCACTGAGATTTTGCAATATTTCTTGTGTTCTAGGTATTGGGGCTGCTGGGACCCTGGTTATGGCGTTAAGCGCTCTGTAGTCGATGCAGACTCTTACTTCTCCAGTTTTCTTCAGGACACAAATTATGGGTGAGGCCCAGGGCTGACTGGCTTGGTTTAATTGCTCCCATTTTTAAATATTTCATGAAAGTTTCATAGACTTCTTTTCTATAATGCAGGGGTACTGGCCTAGCATTTTGCTTGATTGGTGGATGGTCTCCAGTGTCTATTCTAAACTTCATCCATGGACAACGCCCAAATGTGAAGTTATCTGGTGCGAAAACATCGTGGTGTCGTCGAAGTAGTTTCTCCAGTACCTTCTTCTGCTGTGGTGTTAGATTTGTGCATCTTCTAACAAGAGCTGCCAGATGTTCAGGTAAGGGTTCATTGTCTGGTATGGGTTTCTTGTTTGGCAGGATGTACTCGGCATCTTGGAACTTTTTGATCTCGTGTTCAGTGGTTAGTGTTTGGCATGGACACTCAATAACTTCTTCTTCACTCTCAGTTGCTAGTTCCTCTCCTTCCTCTAAATCTTCCTCGAAAATTTGCTCAAAAATTTCCTCCTCTAGCTCATACTCAATTGGGGTGTTAAAATCAAAACTTCCGCGACTATTGCATATTTTGGGGATTTTGACACAGTGGTCACTCATGTTAAGTAATTTGACGTCAACAGGACCAGTGACACAAGGGATTATTCCTGTACTAGTTAAGACGTTAGGTGGTAATTGACTCTTAGCGTTTGTGTTATTAATGCTTGTTGTTAAGAGCCCCAGATGCATCTTACTGTCAAACCTTTCGGGAGATTGATTGTCCGCACTGGACACACTCACTTGTTCACTTGGTTTGTTTGTTTGTGCGATTGTTATGGGATCCCTCGCACTACCCTTTTGGGTTTCTCTTTTACGCTGGGGGGCTTTCCCCCACGCTGTGGGCTACTCCCACTACTACAGGGGCTGGTCCCCGTTTAATTCACGCTGGGGGCTTTCCCCACGCCAGGGTTGACCCCTGTTTTGGGACGTTGGTGCTTCCGACATTTTAGTTTGCATACTTTGTTCACTGGGGTGTGGATAGGGTGGCCAGCCTCACATCCTCCTCTGGAAGTCGAGTATACCCACTTATTGTCAGATCACGCAACGCGTCGGCCAACCCGACTTGATCAATTTCCAGGTCAGTTTCTAACTTTGTTGAAATCTGCCTCTCTACAAAAGGGTTTGAGTAGGATTTTCTGGTTGGCTCTTATAGCATAGGACACTTTTCCACTCGCAAAATCCCCTTTGTGTACTGAGTGTACGACTTTGTAGGGTACCTTAACATCCCCCTCAAGTTCTAATTGTTGTGTTTTTGTATTTACTACGCCTTCGAAAGTGTCTAGGAAGTCATATCCCAATAGATTTTCAGAGATGTCGGCTTCGTAGACCGGAAACCTGTATACTTGTTTTCCTACCTTAATGTCGGTCCACTCTGGGCCGTACAACGCCTGCCCTTATGGGACGTGGCACTTTTTAGCCGTAGCTTAGATTCAGGTAGATTCCTAGTTCTCTTGAATACCGTGATGGTGGCGCCCTGTGTCTATGATGACCTGTTTTGTTTCGTTTTCTATTGAGCATTGAATCATAGGTAAAACGGTACAGTAGTGGGACAGGGTACAGTAGTGGGACACAGGTCTTAAAGCGGGGCTAGCGCAGAAACTACGAGGCCTGTCACCATCCGGTTTTGCGCTCATCGCTACAGGGTTCTTCTGTCTACAAGTTTTCATCATCTGCGTCTCTGTACATTGAACAGTTAAGCCTGGGCTGAGGCGTTTTTAACATGATGCAAAATGATGGTGACACGACAGGCACTTCTTATTTGATCTGCTATGAGTATGAGATAATGTACCGCCTAGTTAACGCATGTTTTGTACGAAAAAGGTCGACGCTTTCGATTGTATACACTGATGACATACTGAAGGACATAATGTTCGGCCGCGCGGCCCCCAAATTGTCATCCAGTGGCCCCGGAGGGGGGTGTCCCACTACTGTACCCAAAAAAACCGCAGCGAACACAGTAGTGGGACATCGCCCCAAAAACCTAACCTAACCTTAAAAAATCTCTTGGTAAGTTGTTATTATCATCAAGCATGGGCCCAGAGGTCCCTTTTCAAACTTTGAAATCCCTGAGACAACCTGTAGCTTGGGTGCGAAGCTATGAGTTTTATTTTCAACGTTCGGACCGCGACTTAGCCGCTTGTCCATGTGGTATGTCACCCTTTTCCACGAGGCTTGGCGCTGCCCCCCATGAGTGCGAAGGAGGTCAAAACGTTATAGTAGTGTCCTAGAAGGGCTGTTCTACACATCCGAACGGGTTTGGCCCGTTTCCACCTCTCCGTTTGCTCTTAAAAGGGTGTCCCACTACTGTATCCTGGTGTCCCCACTACTGTGTTTTAGTGTCCCACAACTGTGTTTTTCATTGTTTGTCTTTATGGTTCAATTAAACAAGGTAGGTGTACGCCAGACCACGTCTTGTCGTAAGGGGCCTTCGCGATATCTCGCTCGTCCCTCTTCCGACAATCCGCGCCTGGCGTTTACACCTACCTTGGCCTGCGGCGCTAGCCTGCCTTCGGCAGGCATGTGGCCGGGTCACAACATCGCGTAAGGGGCTTTGCAATGTCCTTATTTCTCGTCCCTGCGCGTATGGGATGTTCCAACACAGCTAGGGTGCTGGCGAGCAATATTTCGAGAGCTTTTCAAGTCCGGAAATTAAGTTTAAATTTTCAGACCAGTCGAGCAACTTTCAAAATTGACACCCTGCTCGTGTGGAATGATCCTGAGGAGATAGGTATGCGTCGAGGTGGTTGTGGCAAGCTATTTACGAGGGGAACGCAAGTTTAAAATTTCAGCCCGATCGGATAAGACGTTTAGGAGAAGTAGCGCGGATACACAGAATTTTCACACCAATCGAACAACTTTTTAAATTGACACCCTGCTCGTTTGGAATGATCCGCGGGAGCTGGGTGTCTGTCGAGGTGGCTGTGGTGAGCTATTTACGAGCGGAACCTAAGTTTAAAATTTCAGCCCGATCGGATAAGCCGTTTAGGAGGAGTAGCGCGGACACACAGAATTTTCACACCAATTGAACAACTTTTTAAATTGACACCCTGCTCGTTTGGAATGATCCTGGGGAGCTAGGTGGCTGTCGAGGTGGCTGTGGCGAGCTATTTACAAGTGGAACTTAAAGTTTAAAATTTCAGCCCGATCGGATAAGCCGTTTAGGAGGAGAAGCGCGGACACACACACACACACACACGCAGACAGACACACACACACACACACAGACAGACAAAATCTTTTGACCCCACCCGAGTAAGGGGGCTTCGCTAATCGCTCAGCCAACAAGAATGAACCCATTTTTCGGTATGCCTTGTTGGTCTATTTTGTTGCCTAGACCCTTAAGAACAATCGGGAAAAAACCGCATGAATCTATGTGTCATAGCCTTCCCGTCGGGCCCTCGAGACGAGAAAGACGCGCTTAACTGTCCCACTACTGTACCGTTTACCCTAGGCCCCTTCTTGTGTGGTTGGCATGCCGTGCATTTGACTGCCTGTGCGGGGTCCATGTTTTCCTTATCAGTTCTTTTATGGTGTTTGCAGGCCTTCATTATTGGTGTGGGCTCGATTATTGGCTCCTTCAAATTAGCCCTGAAGATCTGTAGCGGATCGTAGTCCGATGCCGATTTTCTCGTCGAGAGCCTCTTGCTGCATCGGTTCGGCGGAGGCTCCGTCTAGTTTTCCGGAAGAGGAATGAACGGTATGTTCCCTTGATTATTTGTGTAGTGTTGCTGTTGGGGCGCTGGCTGCGGCGGAGGCATTAGTGCTTGTTGGTTTTGCTGTGGCTGCTGGTGTTGTTGTGGGGGCGGCATTGGTATAGGGTAGTTCTGAGGGTAGTTCCGCAATCCGTGCCAGGCCATGGCTGCCTGGTAGAAGTCGGGTGGGGCCTGCGGAAACTGGACAAAAGGTCTCTGCGCTTCGTTGCTATAGTTTTCCCCGTACATGCCTTGTCCTCTTCCGCCCCTGGCTCCTCTTGTATTCTGCCTGCCCCCTTAAATTTCCCGCTTGGTTCTGACCGTTGTCAGAGTAGTAATTACTCGCGCGAGGCTGGTGAATGCCTGCTGCTACGTCGGCGCTTTTAGTTTTACACTCGGCCACCATGTGACCTCGCCGTCCGCAGTAGAAGCAACTGATGTGGTCCTTGCAGTGTTCGGAGGTGTGACTGAACCTGCCACACTTGCTGCACGCCTCTCGGTTATCTGTATGGCTAGTTTGGCCTCCTCGGCCTCGGCCTCGACCACGGCCTCTGCCTCTCCCGCGGCCCCTGCCCCTGATCGGCTCCGTTTGAGTGGGTATCGAGGGCGCTTCAGTGGCGAGGTTGATTGGAGCCACCTCTTTTGGTGGTTCCTCCGTTTCGATGCTTCGGAGTCGTTTACTGCCCTCAGGTAGCAACGATAATGCCCTGTTCACGTGTGTGAGGGCATCCTCAACCGAGTTGATTGTGGCATAGCAGATATGTTCTGCTAACTTTCGGTCTTGAAGCCCTTTCACGAAGGCTTTGACACCCGCTTGGTCTCTGTCTTCCTGGTTATTCTGTGGCATGTAGTTCAGGACCGCTTCCTTGACTCTTTCCGCGTATGTTTTGAAATCTTCCCCTTCCCCTTGTTTGAGGGACTCGTAGCTCCGCGTTCTCTCCCACAACTGCTTTTTTGACGTTGAACGTCCTTTCTAGCTCCGCGTCTAGACTAGCAAAGGACAGGGGCATGCCCTGTGCCGTTAAGGTCCTGATTACTTTCGTGGCATCTCCCTCGAGTGCTTGCAGCAGATGGCTGCCCTTCTCCTGTTCAGACCAGTTCCTTTGTCTAGCCGCGTCCAGGAACTGCGCTTTGTACACGTCATAGCCCGTCTTTCCGCTGTATGGAGGCAGCCGGTGGCAACTCCCTGGGTTGGGCCTGGGGACCACCTCCCGCACGGTGCGCTGAGCGCGCCACGAACTGTTGGGCCCGAGTTCGTAACTAATTTTGGACATAACTACGCAAATCTAATCAGCAGAAATAACAGCTGGGTACCGAAAGAAAGCTAAAAGTCCAAGGAATGCTCCCATTACACTCGCTTTCTCGCAAATTTGCTCTACAATTAGAAATAAAAATGTAAACGCAAAGGTTAGGACGGCGATGCAGCTCCGCTCCGAGATTAGCCATTTTTTCCCTCAGCTCTGAGCGACCGCAGAGCGTTCATGCCCCGAACAAATATCTTCCTAGTAAAAATGCCCGGCCAGAAAAAAATACATTTTGGTGATACAACTTACCTCAAGAGAGAAATCCGAGATGAAATGTGAAGCCCCGGAATGGCGTCTGCTCTCACTTGTCACTTTCAATCGACAAATAAGGTACAAAAGTCTCGAAACAGGGCTGCAGACATAGCCTACGCCACGTGAAATTCACAAGGATTCAGAATATGTGCATGGTTTTCGTGCACAACGCCGAGGTCAATAGATCTCAGTTGTACAGAAAAGTCGAACGCGAAAACGTCAAAATGCAGGGGTTTGGCGTCATCCTTTATGTGAGGAAAACTAATCGCTCTAAACAAACGGGACCACTTGATAATAAACCTTCAAACATGTCAGCTTGGCTTATTTGGGTCTGTTCCGCACTAAAAGTCACTTGAAATACTTTAACTTCGAAAAGAAAATACTAGGTCCAGAAACGGCCCTCCGACGCCATCGGCCCCGCGTCGTCTGCCCCGACAGCTATGAAAATTTCGCCGCTCGGATCGGATGTTTACAACTTCCAGGTTCGGGTTTGTTTGGGGTTCGTTGCTATTTCCTGTAGAGTTTCGCTTGTGAGGTTATTACTGTTACATTTGCGGTTGCCTTTTGGTCTTGGTGCCTGAAAATAGTTGCCAAAGAGGAGTTTTTATTTTTGGTCCTTGATTCCTATATTACAACAATGAGTCAGGACCTTTTTGATAGTGATCCAGATGATCCTGGTTTGAAGTTGACTCCTTTGGAGTTTAGTGGAGTAAGTGGTGCTTCATCATCTTCTCCAAGTCAGCACACACCAGTAACGACTATGACTGTGCCCTCAATTCCACAACCTGCTCGCAGTGTGATTCCATCCCCTCGGGTAAATGTCTAAATTTAAATTGATCAACCTGTACATTGCCTTTCTGTTTGTTTTTTTTTTTACAAAAATTTTTCTCTTTGTTTCTTGCTTAGGTCTGGCATTGCAAAGTTGCCAAATGCAAGAAAAAGTCATATGCGTACAAAACTTGGCGAAACTATAAGAATCACATGGCAGACAAGCATAATGAGTTGGTCGAGGACATAGGCGAGACCAGCCAAGAGACCACTGCATCAACAACGTCTGGGCCCACTCAGGTAAATTATCTAATTAGCAAGCAATTGCTTTTAATGGGACCTATTTTATTATCTAAGATAGTTAGCTAAGAGTGACTCAATTCAAAATGTATACTTCACTGCTGTTGGCAGTTCTATTATTTATTTATTTATTTATGTATTTTAATTTTTTTGCAGGTTGCTGGTGCATACGTGTGTTCCGAATGCCAAGCTCAGCTTCAGTCAAAAAAAGGTTACCTTACTCATCGTGCCTCTCAT
>JAQQBG010000265.1:35000-37500 GCA_032199755.1 Ambrosia artemisiifolia | reverse complement strand
CCAGGATGTTGCCATACAACCATGCCTTGTCCCTTGCCAAGCCCCACATCGTTGCCTAAGGAACTGACCACGATGCCTTTGATTGACACACCATGGGTCCTTTCAGGATTGGTAAGCGACCAGGCAACAAGAGGCTGGCAAAGTAAATTCTGACCACGATGCACTGTGAACAAGCATAGTGTGCCTTTGCCTAAGCCACACGTTGTTCCAGGATGTTGCCAGGAAACCATGCCTTGTCCCTTGCCCAAGCCCCACATCGTTGCCTAAGGAACTGACCACGATGCCTTAGACTGACACACCCTTGGGTCCTTTCAAGGTTGGTGAGCGACCACGCAATAAGAGGCTGGCCTAGTAAACTAACCACGATGCACTGTGAGCAAGCATAGTGACATGCCTAAGTCCCCACATTGTTCCAGGATGTTGCCCGAGTACAACGGGCTCGAATACGATCGAAAGGGCCAACGGGCCCGAACACAACCCGTTAAACTATTTTACCCGAAAACATGATACGATGACACTAATCAACTCTAACCATGCCCGCGAGCAAGCACGCAAAGTTTCGTGGCGATTAGGCGTCGTTCGGTGGTGTTTCGGAGAACACCGGGTGTTGGATGGATGACCGGCCCGCGGGCCCACGGACCCGAAAGCAAAGTATTTTTACGGGACCCTTTTATTTCGTTATTTCGAAGGCTCACACAAAGTTTCATGGCGATCCTAGATCGTTTGATATGGTTTAGGGCCAATCACATAGTCCGGCGCACCGTCAATGGCCCGGTCAACGGGCTGACCCGATCAAGGCGGACCGTGACACCAAACGTCTCTGGTTAGCCCCTAGAACACCCACGTAAAGTTTCGTGGCGATCCGACGTCGTTTGATGGGCTTACGATGATTACATAACGAATAAAGGTCCGGGGCCGACCGAGCCCGGCCCACGGGCCCACGGGACCCGAACCCAGAATTTTCCGGTTCCGAACATCTTAAAACATTGCCCCGAGGCACCACGCAAAATTTCGTGCCAATCCGACGTCGTTTGATGGGTTTTTGATAGGGTCCCAAAAAATTATCATTCCTCAAAAAATTAATGTCTATTCCTGAAACTTAACTTTTTGTGCAATATGTATATATAGGGGAGGGGTGTGTGTTGGGAAGGGCTTGCCTGGGTGAGGCTTGGCAGCGCCCAAGGAGGCCTTGTTGGCCGAGAAACAAGGCTGCCAAGGCCTTGTACACAAGCTAAATTGCCCCAAGCAAGCCACGAACTCGAGAACCAAGTGCCCCTCCTGCCCACGTTGCCTAGGAATGTTGCCCAACGACTTGGTTTCTCGCACAACGACTCGTGTACATAGGCCCAACGAGCAGCAAACCTCGAAAATTATCAATCCTCGAAAATTTAATGTCTGTTCCTGTCACAATGCTTTTTGTGAAATATGTATATATAAGGGAGACATGGGGCTTGAGCAACCCCAGTGCCCAACTAAGGCCAGTGAGGGCATACGAGATGAGAGGTTTCAAGCCTATTGTAGCACGAGGTGTGTCTCCCCAAGCCATGTAGCCTAGAAATCTAGCCTCGTGCCTTGTAAATGCCCCACATCATGCCTAGTTGTAAGCACGTTTGCTAGTGAATTGATGGATGCTTGGCAAAGACGCCCCACATTGTGCACCATGTTGCCTAGTAGACAAGCCATGTTGCCTTGAATTATGCTTGTTTCCCACACGACGACTAGAACGATGGCTTGACGATGGCCTACAATGGGCATGCCTTCAAAAAATTATCATTCCTCAAAAAATTAATGTCTGTTCCTGTCACTTTACTTTTTGTGCATAATGTATATATAGGGGGGTAAGGTGTCTTGGCCAAGCTAGTGCGGCCCCTCTCTTGAACTAGCACTAGCAGACCATCTTGTTGGCAGGATCAAAGCATGTGAAAACATTATGGGTGATGAAGTGTGTTGGCACGCCCAAGCCTTGACCTGATACACCACAAGATGGACCGCCATGATGGGTATGAGATGAGAATCCTCATGTCGTCTCCATCATGGCATTCAGCCATGGGTTATCATTGCCTTCGGGCAATGGTGCCCATGGCTGGCCGCTTCGAGGACGTCATGGGATATCGTTGCCTTCGGGCATCGGTGCCCATGACCGCCATGATGGGTATGACATGAGAATTCTCATGTTGTACCCATCATGGCAATCAGCCATGGGTTAACATTGCCTTCGGGTAGTGGTGCCCATGGCTGGCCGCCATGATGGGTATGAGATGAGAATCCTCATGTCGTACCCATCATGGCATTCAGCCATGGGTTATCATCGCCTTCGGGCAGTGGTGCCCATGGCTGGCCGCTTTCGAGAACGTCATAGGTTATCGTTTCCTTCTGGCAGCGGTGCCCATGGCTGGTCGCCTTCAAGATTGTCCCTTATCGAGATTTGTCCCGCTGTTGTGATGCTTCTATTCCAAACATCATAGATAGATAAGCTGAGAGCAGGAACCCTGGTGCATCC
>JAQQBG010000265.1:25000-27500 GCA_032199755.1 Ambrosia artemisiifolia | reverse complement strand
TGCCAGGAAACCATGCCTTGTCCCTTGCCCAAGCCCCATATCGATGCCTAAGGAACTGGCCACGATGCCTTAGACTGACACACCATGGGTGCTTTCAGGATTGGTGAGCGACCAGGCAACAAGAGGTTGGCCTAGTAAACTGACCACGATGCACTGTGAACAAGCATAGTGCCTTGCCTAAGCCCCACTTTGTTCCAGGATGTTGCCATACAACCATGCCTTGTCCCTTGCCAAGCCCCACATCGTTGCCTAAGGAACTGACCACGATGCCTTTGATTGACACACCATGGGTCCTTTCAGGATTGGTAAGCGACCAGGCAACAAGAGGCTGGCAAAGTAAATTCTGACCACGATGCACTGTGAACAAGCATAGTGTGCCTTTGCCTAAGCCACACGTTGTTCCAGGATGTTGCCAGGAAACCATGCCTTGTCCCTTGCCCAAGCCCCACATCGTTGCCTAAGGAACTGACCACGATGCCTTAGACTGACACACCCTTGGGTCCTTTCAAGGTTGGTGAGCGACCACGCAATAAGAGGCTGGCCTAGTAAACTAACCACGATGCACTGTGAGCAAGCATAGTGACATGCCTAAGTCCCCACATTGTTCCAGGATGTTGCCCGAGTACAACGGGCTCGAATACGATCGAAAGGGCCAACGGGCCCGAACACAACCCGTTAAACTATTTTACCCGAAAACATGATACGATGACACTAATCAACTCTAACCATGCCCGCGAGCAAGCACGCAAAGTTTCGTGGCGATTAGGCGTCGTTCGGTGGTGTTTCGGAGAACACCGGGTGTTGGATGGATGACCGGCCCGCGGGCCCACGGACCCGAAAGCAAAGTATTTTTACGGGACCCTTTTATTTCGTTATTTCGAAGGCTCACACAAAGTTTCATGGCGATCCTAGATCGTTTGATATGGTTTAGGGCCAATCACATAGTCCGGCGCACCGTCAATGGCCCGGTCAACGGGCTGACCCGATCAAGGCGGACCGTGACACCAAACGTCTCTGGTTAGCCCCTAGAACACCCACGTAAAGTTTCGTGGCGATCCGACGTCGTTTGATGGGCTTACGATGATTACATAACGAATAAAGGTCCGGGGCCGACCGAGCCCGGCCCACGGGCCCACGGGACCCGAACCCAGAATTTTCCGGTTCCGAACATCTTAAAACATTGCCCCGAGGCACCACGCAAAATTTCGTGCCAATCCGACGTCGTTTGATGGGTTTTTGATAGGGTCCCAAAAAATTATCATTCCTCAAAAAATTAATGTCTATTCCTGAAACTTAACTTTTTGTGCAATATGTATATATAGGGGAGGGGTGTGTGTTGGGAAGGGCTTGCCTGGGTGAGGCTTGGCAGCGCCCAAGGAGGCCTTGTTGGCCGAGAAACAAGGCTGCCAAGGCCTTGTACACAAGCTAAATTGCCCCAAGCAAGCCACGAACTCGAGAACCAAGTGCCCCTCCTGCCCACGTTGCCTAGGAATGTTGCCCAACGACTTGGTTTCTCGCACAACGACTCGTGTACATAGGCCCAACGAGCAGCAAACCTCGAAAATTATCAATCCTCGAAAATTTAATGTCTGTTCCTGTCACAATGCTTTTTGTGAAATATGTATATATAAGGGAGACATGGGGCTTGAGCAACCCCAGTGCCCAACTAAGGCCAGTGAGGGCATACGAGATGAGAGGTTTCAAGCCTATTGTAGCACGAGGTGTGTCTCCCCAAGCCATGTAGCCTAGAAATCTAGCCTCGTGCCTTGTAAATGCCCCACATCATGCCTAGTTGTAAGCACGTTTGCTAGTGAATTGATGGATGCTTGGCAAAGACGCCCCACATTGTGCACCATGTTGCCTAGTAGACAAGCCATGTTGCCTTGAATTATGCTTGTTTCCCACACGACGACTAGAACGATGGCTTGACGATGGCCTACAATGGGCATGCCTTCAAAAAATTATCATTCCTCAAAAAATTAATGTCTGTTCCTGTCACTTTACTTTTTGTGCATAATGTATATATAGGGGGGTAAGGTGTCTTGGCCAAGCTAGTGCGGCCCCTCTCTTGAACTAGCACTAGCAGACCATCTTGTTGGCAGGATCAAAGCATGTGAAAACATTATGGGTGATGAAGTGTGTTGGCACGCCCAAGCCTTGACCTGATACACCACAAGATGGACCGCCATGATGGGTATGAGATGAGAATCCTCATGTCGTCTCCATCATGGCATTCAGCCATGGGTTATCATTGCCTTCGGGCAATGGTGCCCATGGCTGGCCGCTTCGAGGACGTCATGGGATATCGTTGCCTTCGGGCATCGGTGCCCATGACCGCCATGATGGGTATGACATGAGAATTCTCATGTTGTACCCATCATGGCAATCAGCCATGGGTTAACATTGCCTTCGGGTAGTGGTGCCCATGGCTGGCCGCCATGATGGGTATGAGATGAGAATCCTCATGTCGTACCCATCATGGCATTCAGCCATGGGTTAT
>JAQQBG010000264.1:22500-25000 GCA_032199755.1 Ambrosia artemisiifolia | reverse complement strand
AAACGAAGTTTTTCCATCCCCACACTTAGAAAGGCACAGTGTCCTCAATGTGCTCTAGAAAACAACGCAAACTAAAAATAAAAATGCAAAAATCAAGGAGAAGCAAAAAAATATATATAACAACAAAATAATAAATGGAACGAACTCCCCTGTAATATGTGGCGATAGCTCGCAGAAAGTGTTACGTCCGTCCATCATCTATAGCCGTATAGCATTTCCTTCGCGGCCATAAGCAGTATATCTAGAGAAAAAAAACTAAAAAAAAAGAAACTTGAAAGCAAAAACTATAATACTGAACCGTGTTGGGATGGCCGTTTACATAAATGACTTTTTTTTTTATATCACTCGCCCGAATGGAGATTGAGTACGAGCGAGAAGATCTAACTTTGAAAAGAATAACGGCCATCCCCACACTTAGACTCAAACAATAAATGAAAAGTAAAAACAGACTCGATCTAGATAAAATTTTAAAAATTAAAAACCTAGACTCAATATACAAAAATAATAGGAAAAACGTACTTGGCGAATGATAATACAAAACTCTACACTTGGGTTTTAACCTAAGTTCAATCAGGTGGCTTCTCTTTTATCCACCCTTTATCCAACCCGTTTAATTCAGATCGTTCACCATTATTTGTCAAAAAACGAATGGTGAATCTAGAATAACGTTTGAAAAATTCAAACGGGTCAGAGCACCTATTCCTATACTTACCTGGACCAAACCTTGTATGTGTTATATGATGAGGGGTATGGTCCGTCTGACTGTGAACCCTCTCCCGTGATGGTGGTGGCACGGGCCGGCAATCCTGAATGTGATGAGGTGGTTTGGTCTTCTTCTTTGTTACCACCTCTTCCTCTTCTTCCTCGTTTGGTGTAACTTTGAACTCCGTGGCTGGTTCCCCCATAAGTAATGTTTCTAAAAAGGTAAGATCACCAACCGGGTCAAATTCTTCTTCTTCAAGAGTTGGTAAATTATCCAACTCATCACCAAACTCGTCCTCCCAAGATGGCATATGCATATCTTCTTCATCTTCAATCTTGTCCTCCTTATTATTAACCTCTTCAATCAACCCGACGTCTTCTTCAACCACACTACCACTCCAAAAATCATCTTCAATGGGTTCTAGTTGGACCGGAGGTGGGACTTCTTCGTCCATTATCGTCTCCGGTGCTGGAGTGATATCATATGGCTGTAAATATGGATTTTCCCCTTCATACCAATCTACATAGATCCTTGGTACTGAAGAGGCAAAAATGCTATCGGGTGCTTTCCAAACAGGCATATAGTGATTTTGCATTTGAGTGTAGATGCCTTCTTCATTGTAACCGGCCTGGTCGCGCTCTTTTATGTAGTCTGCTACAGTCTTTCTTCCACTAGCATCTGGCATCCTAAAAATCTCACTGCAAACAGACACTAAATAAACAGATCACGGGCACCAGATAGAGAAAATATATATAAAAAAAAGAAATAAATAAATAAAAATAAAGAGAAGAAAAATAAATAAAAAATATCTACAAAATGACTAGATCCCCGACTCGGGTCGTCCTCGAAAGCGCAATGTGTCCCCGGCAACGGCGCCAAAAACTTGATGTGTGAAATGTGTAGTAAATAAATCGGTCAAGTTTTAAAAATGGAAAAACCTACAAAACCACACACTAACGGCAAGTGTACCGGTCGCAGTGTAGCAGAGCAAGTAAGTCCGGAATATCGAACCGTGGACACAATATAGCGACTCTCGATACTAGACCTCTATCGACTCCTAGTCTAATAATTTAATTTTTGAGAAAATTATTTTTAAACTAAATAAATAAATAAAGCAATTAAATCTACTGAGACAAAACACGGAACAGGAAGCAGAACAGACAGCTCGAAAACTAGAGAGAAACTCAGATAATATGGAAAATAACTACCTAGGTCTAGAATCCTACCCGCAACTCACAACGCTCGGAAATGGATAATGGAATGACTACCGGGTTCCTAAAAGTACGACTGACTCAAGAAAACCTAAAGAATGCTAGATCACCTCCCGGTCTCACTAACACCTCTTGGAAAATCCTAAGGGACGTGTAAATCACCGGTTACTAGTTCGGATCACCTCCCGGTCTCACCTCACTAGAGAATGCTAAGGTACTCAAAAGACTCGCTCACCTCCCGGTCTCGCTAATCTCAACACACCCGAAAGTGTGAAGGAGTTATCTAAGGTTGTTGACAAAAACTCGAATTTGCTAGGGAAGCTAAGGTAAATAAGTAAGGATCTCCTCCCGGTCTCACCTATACCCAAAACCTAAGAACTAGACAAACCGACACTCTATCTCCTCCCGGTCTCAAGAGTGGCAAAACACTAATTTCAAGGGCTTACACGGTTGCTAATAGGGTTATCTAAGACAAGAAACCTCTAGATTAAACCACTAACACAAAGTCTATGGAAAAATCACGCAAAACTCTAGATCTTGAAACTACTAAAGTAACAAACTAGAGAAAAACGCAAAACAACAATCA
>JAQQBG010000263.1:32500-35000 GCA_032199755.1 Ambrosia artemisiifolia | reverse complement strand
AGCGGCTGGCAAAACAGTGCGACAGCCGGGAATCGAACCCGGATCAACTGCTTGGAAGGCAACTATGCTAACCACTACACCACTGTCGCTGGGTGAACACGGGTCGCGACGAGCACGTCCACGTCACGTGACGCATATCGCACTGTAAACGGGAACCAACGCAGCGTTCTACAGTGTGCGCAGGCTTGCCCCTTTCGGTAGTCAGGGGCTGTCGTGGGTGCTTTCGGCCGCGTGTTCAGTCAATCAATTTCGGACATCGTTCGCCGTCCCATCCGCCCCCATGGCTCAGTGGTTAGAGCACCGGTCTTGTAAACCGGGGGTCGGGAGTTCGAATCTCCCTGGGGGCACGGGTGCCCTCTGCCTTTTGCCTGCCCTGCAAATTCAAGTGTGGGACAGGTCCACACTTAAAGGTGTCGACCAAAATGTCCCACACTTCGAAGCGTCGACCACACTTCCAAGTGTGGGACAAGAGTGGTCGACGCTTAGAAGTGTAGAAGTGTGGGACAGTTTGGTCGACACCTCTAAGTGTAGACCTGTCCCACACTTCGTTTTGCAGTGTGACCACGTCAATTTCGTGCCGATGAGCGCTATTTCTCCGGCAGGCGGCTCGCCCAGAATGAGTGTCACCGTTGAGCGGCTCGTCCCAACCATCCGGTATGGTCTAGTGGTTAGGATTTCTGGCTTTCACCCAGGAGGCTCGGGTTCGATTCCCGGTACCGGAACTTTTGCACTCTCTTGCCCTTGCGGTCAGCTGATCCGCAAGCCTCCGCTGCACCCCGGGCTCGTGCGCCCGCGGACGGTGCAAAAAAGGGAATCTTCCTTCGAGCCGGATTTGAACCAGCGACCTATGGATACCCGCAATTAGCCGTCACCTACTACAGTCCACCGCTCTACCAACTGAGCTATCGAAGGATTCTGGTAGATACCCGACGCGGTCGCGATCAGTCCCTGCTGGTGCGTCCCCGCCCCCGCCGCCGACGCTCCCTCCCGCCCGCCATGGATTTGACGTTCTTTCCGACACGCCCTTGAATGGGGACTCGGACGCCGATTCCGTGGTGTAGCGGTTATCACGTCTGCTTCACACGCAGAAGGTCCCCGGTTCGATCCCGGGCGGAATCATTTTACCTTTCGGGGCCAAGTTGGGAATAAGGGCAGAACGCAAAGCACTGGGCGGACGGATGATGGCCCTGGGAGGAGGGAGAGGAGCGACTCCGTGGCGCAACGGTAGCGCGTCTGACTCCAGATCAGAAGGTTGCGTGTTCAAATCACGTCGGGGTCAGCCGGGCCTTCCTTTTGGCATGTGGGTGTGTGCGCCTTGGTGGCCGGGCGAATGCCGGACGTGTCGCGGGGGCGTGAGTGGCCTCGGTAGCGCAGTAGGCAGCGCGTCAGTCTCATAATCTGAAGGCCGTGAGTTCGATCCTCACCCGGGGCACAAGTTTTGTTTTGCGACGCGCCGCAAAGTGCTTCAAAAGTGTATGGCACTTAGGCACTTTGGCGCGTGTCGCGGCGCGTGTGTTTGTGTATTCCTCGGTAGTATAGTGGTCAGTATCCCCGCCTGTCACGCGGGAGACCGGGGTTCGATTCCCCGCCGGGGAGGGCTCTGTCTTTTGCTTGTGGTCGGAGGAGGGTGGTGTGAAAAAATAAAAATGAATTTGAACGATCCAGAGTGCGAAAATGAAGGTCCAGTGGCCCATGGGGGGATCGAACCCACGACCTTCGCGTTATTAGCACGACGCTCTAACCAACTGAGCTAATGGGCCAGATGAGGGTTGATTTCACGACCGCTCGTGCGAAGCGGCGGACTTGGCCGAGGCCGAACTCGATCTCCTCGGGTCGGGCTTATGGGCTGGCTCCATCGCAGCAAGTACCAAGCCGAAATAGCTCAGTTGGGAGAGCGTTAGACTGAAGATCTAAATGTCCCCGGTTCAATCCCGGGTTTCGGCAAGGCCCCCTCTTTGCACACCCTGGGCAGGAGGGAGACCAAATTTTAGGTTTTCTTTTCATTTGTGGAGGTGGGGAAAAGAAAACTGTGCTCCTTGCCGTGACCAGGATTCGAACCTGGGTTATCGCGGCCACAACGCGAGGTACTGACCACTATACGATCACGGCTAGCCTGAGAGCATAGCTAACGCGACGCGCCGCCTCGCACCACCTCTGCTTTGCCGTGGGGCCACGACGTCTTCTCTGGCAAAACATGATTCCGCCCAGGGTCGAACTGGGGGCCTTCTGCGTGTAAAGCAGACGTGATGACCACTACACCACGGAACCGGGACGATGGTGTCCTATTCCGGCAATCAGTCCATCATAACCTGCCGCAGCCGTTTCATTGCACAAGGAACAGGGTCTGACCGCAACCAGAGATGGTTTACTTTCTTCCACGAGTAGCAGAGTGGCGCAGTGGAAGCGTGCTGGGCCCATAACCCAGAGGTCCGAGGATCGAAACCTTGCTCTGCTAGCAACACTTTTGCACTTTTGCCTGTATTTTTAAGAACCGGGTGTC
>JAQQBG010000263.1:25000-30000 GCA_032199755.1 Ambrosia artemisiifolia | reverse complement strand
GCGACTGACTAGAAAAAAATTCAGATAGACATCAGTTTCCCTCTGGGAGCGTAGGTTCGAGTCCTACCGACTGCGGTATTTTTTGGCGCTCCGTCTGTTTATTTAGTCCCGCCGTTTACCCGCCAGAAAAGGTCAAAAATCCACGCGAGGGACGCTCACGCGTCGCCCCTCCGCGGGGCCACTGATCTCCAAGGGGCATCGCCACAGGAGCACGGACAAAACAAATGGATGGTTCATCGTCCCTTTAAAATATCAAAACGATTCAATCGGACCAGCGTCGGGAGGGGGGTGTAGCTCATCGGTAGAGCGCTCGCTTTGCATGTGAGAGGCACAGGGTTCGACACCCTGCACTTCCACTCGTCTCACACTTTTTCTTCTTCTTCCTAGTGTCCCTTCTTTTTTTCAACAACGCGATGACGACACACACACACACACTCGCGCGCACCCACGCGCGCACAAGCACACACAAGCACACACGAGCGAGCGGTGGACAGGTCGGAAATTTTCTGTGTGCGACTAACATGTTCCAAAATAACTCTACAAATCTCATAGTGTGCTCTGGACACTATGAACAGAGCATGCTTACTGAGCACACTCCCACCATAGCGTGCTCAGCAGAGCTCCGGCGGGTGATGCTATGCACGCCCGAGTAAAACTAAAAGGCTGCAGATTATTGGCTTTAGCCTGGCCGCCAGGGGGGGGCGGACGGAATTTGGATGGCTGCAAAGAGTGGCTGTATCGCGCCATACATCAGCCAAAATTAAGCCATGGTAGCGTGCGCAGCCCTTCTGGATGCACCTGGCAGCCACTGGAATGCTCACTTGAGGCCAGGTCAACGCTGCCCAGGGCAGCCGTTCGGCTGCGCAGGGCAGCCCCCACAGCGCTCAGGCTGCTTCCAGCAGCCCTCCTTCACCCCTGCTGCCCCCTGTAGCCACTAGGCTGCAACGCTGCACGCCGCAGCCTTCTGGCTGCACCGGCCTTCCCTCGCCCGGCCGCGCTGCTCCCGGCAGCCACGACACTGCAGAGGGCTGCAGGGCTGCGCGCCGCAGGGGATCATTCAGCCAGAGCCCACTGAACGAATGAACACGCCAACGACGCGCACTCAAGACCGCTCCCGGCGTCACGTCCGCCCCCTTCGGAGACTGGGCTAGAACTGATGCAACTCGGAACATCTACACAGCGTCCGGCGGCCAAAACGCTGCAATGGGCAGCCTACAGCCATTCGCAGCTCAACTGGCTGCAGGTTGAAGCCGCGGTAGGCTGCCTTCCAGCAGCCAATACGCTGCGATGCTCAGCCCCAGCCATGTGCAGCTTGCCTGGCTGGAAAGTGAAGCCCCGGCAAGGCTGTTTTCCTGCAGCCAACACGCTGCCATGTTCAGCCCCAGCCATGGCAGCCTATCAGGCTGCATTTGGAAGCGTTCATTGGCTGCTTCTTGCAGGTAGTGGGCTGCCCACCGCAGCTTGCAGCTTCCCGCAGCCGTAACACTGCGGGGGACAGCCTCTGGTAGCCACTCCAGCGTGATGGCTGCAAGTCCTTTGGCTGCGAGGAAGCCATTGCAGCCGTGCATACAGCCAAAAGCCCGACAAAAAACAGGGATACAGCCATGCCTCAGCCAATCTGCAGCCTTTTATTTTTACTCGGGCGGAGGGCCGCCCGATCACGTAGGCAGCGCAGGTCTGCTCCACACATGCGCGTGTTCGCGTTGCCTATCGCCAGGGCGTCTCGTGCCCGGCACCGTCTCGCCAGAAAGGCCGTGGGTCCTCCCTCGTGCCCATGCTTCTCTGTCAAAGAGTCGAGAGTCGACCATGTGCTATACGCCCGGCTAGCTCAGTCGGTAGAGCATGGGACTCTTAATCCCAGGGTCGTGGGTTCGAGCCCCACGTTGGGCGTTCTCATCCTTTTGCCCGCTCACGCGTGCTTCTGCGGCTTATGTCCCCTTGTCTAACCCCTGGATCCCGCACTTCCCAGAACATCCGGTATGGTCTAGTGGTTAGGATTTCTGGCTCTCACCCAGGCGGCTCGGGTTCGATTCCCGGTACCGGAAGTTTTTGACTCCACTGCGTCACTCCCACCAACTCAACCGCATGGTTGCATTTCCCGCGTCCCACCCGTAACAGACGAGGTGGCCGAGTGGTTAAGGCGTTGGACTGCTAATCCAATGGGCTCTGCCCGCGTGAGTTCGAATCTCATCCTCGTCGGTCCGACCTTTTGCCTCGCCGTCATTTCACTCGTGTTTCTCTGCCCGCACTGGCTTGAATCAAGTGTGTTCGCGGTCGTCACGTTGCTCACCCGTCGGTCCCATGGTGTAATGGTTAGCACTCAGGACTCTGAATCCTGCGATCCGAGTTCAAGTCTCGGTGGGACCTTCCGTTTTAGGACTGGCGCGCGAGCAGACCGTCGCGTGGGCGCAATCGCCTATTGGCCTGGCCGCGCGACCCGTCCTCAGCCGCCTCCATAGCTCAGTGGTTAGAGCACCAGTCTAGTAGCGTGCTGATCGGAACTGGATAACTGGGGGTCGAGAGTTCGATTCTCTCTGGAGGCACGTCTGTTTTGGATGCTCCTACCTCAACGGATCGTAACGGATCTGCCACCAACGGGTCGCCGGCAGCCTGGCCGTGCATCACAGTTGGTCCGTTGGTCTAGGGGTATGATTCTCGCTTAGGGTGCGAGAGGTCCCGGGTTCAAATCCCGGACGGACCCAGTGTTTTGTCTTTCTCGCGCCACCTACCCTCCCTTTCCGGCAGCCAGCACCGAGTTTGGGGTAAACGGCCCCCCCTTTGCCACAAAAGGAAAGCCTCTCCGGCGGGGAATCGAACCCCGGTCTCCCGCGTGACAGGCGGGGATACTGACCACTGTCATTACTGTCATTCTTTATATTCCTTGTCTGATCACTCGCTCTGTTGCAGGTTCATCGTCGCTGACTGGGCTGCCTCGCCGCCCGCGGTAATGCAGCCCACCAGTGACGTCAACCTACCAACAGATGCGGGGGATCAGCCAAACGGAATCACTTATTTACAAGCCAAGCCAATGTTCAAGAAGTTGCAAGATGTATCTTCGGATGTTATTATCATTATTTTAAACCCACCTGTACTGAAACTATCTATTTGCTTCAATAAAAGCACTATAAAACCGAAGACGCGGCCTGGGAGGTGCCCGCACGGCCCGCTTCCCTACCTTCTTGACGGAGCGAAAAGGCGGAACCGGGTCCGATGACTCGCTCCCTCGCTCTGTTGCAGGTTCAACGTTGCTGCCTCGCCCCCTGGAGCAATGCTGCTGAGTAACGGTTCTCCATGGCTCTGCCAAAAAGACTGGAGGACCAGGGTATCGATCCCTGCACCTCCCGCATGCTAAGCGGGGCGCTCTACCATCTGAGCCAGTCCCCCGAATCTGAGGAAGCAGGACACCGTCGTCGTCCAGGCTCATCTCAGACGGGGGGTTAGATAGCATGCCGCCCTCTCGGTCTGCGCCCACCAACACCATGTGCAGGGCTACGATTCCGCTTTAAGGAAAGAAGAGATAAGTGGCGACTGGGCTACGAGTGGGATTTGCTGCCACCATTCGGATCACGCAGGGATTCACAAAAAATTAAAATTCGATCGAAATCGGGCCACGGGACGCTATCGCGGGACGAGCCGATGACAGATGCTCTTTCGGTCCACACAATGATGCCATGGCTTTCCTTACAGCCGGTCCTGTGGCGCAACGGATAACGCGTCTGACTACGGATCAGAAGATTCGTTCGAATCCTGGCAGGATCGCTAGTAGTCGCCCCCTTTTTAGATGGTTGCGGGGACGGCCGCTAGGCGGCTCCCCCGTCGAGGACACGGTGCGAGAGGCTGACCTTTGAGGCTCTGTCTCCGTGGGCAGACCATCGCCACGGACACGGACGCAATGCCAATGCGAAGTCAGTGGCAGTTGCCGTCCGCCTGCCACGCCGAAGAGGCCGCCAGAATCGGAGGGAAGCCTGGGCAGCCCGTCCAGAGGGGCTACGATCCGTGGCTAGAGTGAGCCCGCCCACAGGCAGTACATATACGGTCAGCAGCGCCACTCACTCCCGTACTCGCTTCGGCGGTACATATACTAAAATTGGAACGATACAGAGAAGATTAGCATGGCCCCTGCGCAAGGATGACACGCAAAATCGTGAAGCGTTCCACATTTTTTGATCGAACGATGCCGGAAATCGACGTGCGTCTGCGTGCGGGTGTGCGCCTGCCGCCGCACATACGTCCGCGCTACGCGCGTTCCGTAGTCGGGAACAACTTCGTGTCTGCGCGAGGGTGTGCGCTGGGCGCCCGTATACGCGCGAAGAACAACCTGTGTCTGCGCGCGGGTGTGCGCCTGCCGCCCCGCCCGCGCCACGCACGTTCGGTCGGATACAGCTTGGTGTCTGCGTGTGGGTGTGTCTGTATGTCCGCCCCGGGGAGGTTTCTGCCCTCGCATTACATACTCCGTACACTTACTGCGTAATAACGGCGTAACAGCAGCCCCCCTCGGTAGGGCCGCGCCACGTGCACTTCCGATTGGGCACCGCCTCGCGACCGTCACTCGCACTGGGTGTCGACGCATCGGTGGTTCAGTGGTAGAATGCTCGCCTGCCACGCGGGCGGCCCGGGTTCGATTCCCGGCCGATGCATCTTTTGCATCCATGGCCCCAACAGGCGATCACCACGGCTAGTTGCCAACGGTTTGGGACCCTCGTCGGCCTCCGTGGCGCAATGGTTAGCGCGTTCGGCTGTTAACCGAAAGGTTGGTGGTTCGACCCCACCCGGGGGCGCTCGTTCTTTTGTCGGCAGACAGTTCACTTCAGTTCCACTTCAGCTTCCAGGCAGCCTCCGCCCAGCCCCAGTGGATGACTCGAGCGGTGATGCGGAGAGGACCGTGTGGCCTAATGGATAAGGCGTCGGACTTCGGATCCGAAGATTGCAGGTTCGAGTCCTGTCACGGTCGGCGCACCCACTATAATTTTTATTTGGAAGGCTCAGGTTGGCATCGCGGC
>JAQQBG010000263.1:15000-20000 GCA_032199755.1 Ambrosia artemisiifolia | reverse complement strand
CCATTAGGCCACAGGGGCTACCGGCAACAATCACGTAGTGCGCGTCCACCTACTTTCCACATCGGTGTGGGCAAGACCCGAAAAACGACGAGCTGACTGCCTCCAGGGAGATTTGAACTCCCGACCCCCGGTTTACGAGACCGGTGCTCTAACCACTGAGCCATGGAGGCATCTAACGACAGCAGCAACACGCCCCCACGCAGCAATGACGTCTGGCATCCAGGCGCACGACGCGCGAAACGGTGCACACCAGTCAAACACAACCATCGCGTGAAACAAATCATAGGTACTGTGGGGCGGCGTCACTCCTCAGCGCAGTCGTGGCCGAGTGGTTAAGGCGACTGACTAGAAAAAAATTCAGATAGACATCAGTTTCCCTCTGGGAGCGTAGGTTCGAGTCCTACCGACTGCGGTATTTTTTGGCGCTCCGTCTGTTTATTTAGTCCCGCCGTTTACCCGCCAGAAAAGGTCAAAAATCCACGCGAGGGACGCTCACGCGTCGCCCCTCCGCGGGGCCACTGATCTCCAAGGGGCATCGCCACAGGAGCACGGACAAAACAAATGGATGGTTCATCGTCCCTTTAAAATATCAAAACGATTCAATCGGACCAGCGTCGGGAGGGGGGTGTAGCTCATCGGTAGAGCGCTCGCTTTGCATGTGAGAGGCACAGGGTTCGACACCCTGCACTTCCACTCGTCTCACACTTTTTCTTCTTCTTCCTAGTGTCCCTTCTTTTTTTCAACAACGCGATGACGACACACACACACACACTCGCGCGCACCCACGCGCGCACAAGCACACACAAGCACACACGAGCGAGCGGTGGACAGGTCGGAAATTTTCTGTGTGCGACTAACATGTTCCAAAATAACTCTACAAATCTCATAGTGTGCTCTGGACACTATGAACAGAGCATGCTTACTGAGCACACTCCCACCATAGCGTGCTCAGCAGAGCTCCGGCGGGTGATGCTATGCACGCCCGAGTAAAACTAAAAGGCTGCAGATTATTGGCTTTAGCCTGGCCGCCAGGGGGGGGCGGACGGAATTTGGATGGCTGCAAAGAGTGGCTGTATCGCGCCATACATCAGCCAAAATTAAGCCATGGTAGCGTGCGCAGCCCTTCTGGATGCACCTGGCAGCCACTGGAATGCTCACTTGAGGCCAGGTCAACGCTGCCCAGGGCAGCCGTTCGGCTGCGCAGGGCAGCCCCCACAGCGCTCAGGCTGCTTCCAGCAGCCCTCCTTCACCCCTGCTGCCCCCTGTAGCCACTAGGCTGCAACGCTGCACGCCGCAGCCTTCTGGCTGCACCGGCCTTCCCTCGCCCGGCCGCGCTGCTCCCGGCAGCCACGACACTGCAGAGGGCTGCAGGGCTGCGCGCCGCAGGGGATCATTCAGCCAGAGCCCACTGAACGAATGAACACGCCAACGACGCGCACTCAAGACCGCTCCCGGCGTCACGTCCGCCCCCTTCGGAGACTGGGCTAGAACTGATGCAACTCGGAACATCTACACAGCGTCCGGCGGCCAAAACGCTGCAATGGGCAGCCTACAGCCATTCGCAGCTCAACTGGCTGCAGGTTGAAGCCGCGGTAGGCTGCCTTCCAGCAGCCAATACGCTGCGATGCTCAGCCCCAGCCATGTGCAGCTTGCCTGGCTGGAAAGTGAAGCCCCGGCAAGGCTGTTTTCCTGCAGCCAACACGCTGCCATGTTCAGCCCCAGCCATGGCAGCCTATCAGGCTGCATTTGGAAGCGTTCATTGGCTGCTTCTTGCAGGTAGTGGGCTGCCCACCGCAGCTTGCAGCTTCCCGCAGCCGTAACACTGCGGGGGACAGCCTCTGGTAGCCACTCCAGCGTGATGGCTGCAAGTCCTTTGGCTGCGAGGAAGCCATTGCAGCCGTGCATACAGCCAAAAGCCCGACAAAAAACAGGGATACAGCCATGCCTCAGCCAATCTGCAGCCTTTTATTTTTACTCGGGCGGAGGGCCGCCCGATCACGTAGGCAGCGCAGGTCTGCTCCACACATGCGCGTGTTCGCGTTGCCTATCGCCAGGGCGTCTCGTGCCCGGCACCGTCTCGCCAGAAAGGCCGTGGGTCCTCCCTCGTGCCCATGCTTCTCTGTCAAAGAGTCGAGAGTCGACCATGTGCTATACGCCCGGCTAGCTCAGTCGGTAGAGCATGGGACTCTTAATCCCAGGGTCGTGGGTTCGAGCCCCACGTTGGGCGTTCTCATCCTTTTGCCCGCTCACGCGTGCTTCTGCGGCTTATGTCCCCTTGTCTAACCCCTGGATCCCGCACTTCCCAGAACATCCGGTATGGTCTAGTGGTTAGGATTTCTGGCTCTCACCCAGGCGGCTCGGGTTCGATTCCCGGTACCGGAAGTTTTTGACTCCACTGCGTCACTCCCACCAACTCAACCGCATGGTTGCATTTCCCGCGTCCCACCCGTAACAGACGAGGTGGCCGAGTGGTTAAGGCGTTGGACTGCTAATCCAATGGGCTCTGCCCGCGTGAGTTCGAATCTCATCCTCGTCGGTCCGACCTTTTGCCTCGCCGTCATTTCACTCGTGTTTCTCTGCCCGCACTGGCTTGAATCAAGTGTGTTCGCGGTCGTCACGTTGCTCACCCGTCCGGTCCCATGGTGTAATGGTTAGCACTCAGGACTCTGAATCCTGCGATCCGAGTTCAAGTCTCGGTGGGACCTTCCGTTTTAGGACTGGCGCGCGAGCAGACCGTCGCGTGGGCGCAATCGCCTATTGGCCTGGCCGCGCGACCCGTCCTCAGCCGCCTCCATAGCTCAGTGGTTAGAGCACCAGTCTAGTAGCGTGCTGATCGGAACTGGATAACTGGGGGTCGAGAGTTCGATTCTCTCTGGAGGCACGTCTGTTTTGGATGCTCCTACCTCAAACGGATCGTAACGGATCTGCCACCAACGGGTCGCCGGCAGCCTGGCCGTGCATCACAGTTGGTCCGTTGGTCTAGGGGTATGATTCTCGCTTAGGGTGCGAGAGGTCCCGGGTTCAAATCCCGGACGGACCCAGTGTTTTGTCTTTCTCGCGCCACCTACCCTCCCTTTCCGGCAGCCAGCACCGAGTTTGGGGTAAACGGCCCCCCTTTGCCACAAAAGGAAAGCCTCTCCGGCGGGGAATCGAACCCCGGTCTCCCGCGTGACAGGCGGGGATACTGACCACTATACTACCGAAGACGCGGCCTGGGAGGTGCCCGCACGGCCCGCTTCCCTACCTTCTTGACGGAGCGAAAAGGCGGAACCGGGTCCGATGACTCGCTCCCTCGCTCTGTTGCAGGTTCAACGTTGCTGCCTCGCCCCTGGAGCAATGCTGCTGAGTAACGGTTCTCCATGGCTCTGCCAAAAAGACTGGAGGACCAGGGTATCGATCCCTGCACCTCCCGCATGCTAAGCGGGCGCTCTACCATCTGAGCCAGTCCCCCGAATCTGAGGAAGCAGGACACCGTCGTCGTCCAGGCTCATCTCAGACGGGGGGTTAGATAGCATGCCGCCTCTCGGTCTGCGCCCACCAACACCATGTGCAGGGCTACGATTCCGCTTTAAGGAAAGAAGAGATAAGTGGCGACTGGGCTACGAGTGGGATTTGCTGCCACCATTCGGATCACGCAGGGATTCACAAAAAATTAAAATTCGATCGAAATCGGGCCACGGGACGCTATCGCGGGACGAGCCGATGACAGATGCTCTTTCGGTCCACACAATGATGCCATGGCTTTCCTTACAGCCGGTCCTGTGGCGCAACGGATAACGCGTCTGACTACGGATCAGAAGATTCCAGGTTCGAATCCTGGCAGGATCGCTAGTAGTCGCCCCCTTTTTAGATGGTTGCGGGGACGGCCGCTAGGCGGCTCCCCCGTCGAGGACACGGTGCGAGAGGCTGACCTTTGAGGCTCTGTCTCCGTGGGCAGACCATCGCCACGGACACGGACGCAATGCCAATGCGAAGTCAGTGGCAGTTGCCGTCCGCCTGCCACGCCGAAGAGGCCGCCAGAATCGGAGGGAAGCCTGGGCAGCCCGTCCAGAGGGGCTACGATCCGTGGCTAGAGTGAGCCCGCCCACAGGCAGTACATATACGGTCAGCAGCGCCACTCACTCCCGTACTCGCTTCGGCGGTACATATACTAAAATTGGAACGATACAGAGAAGATTAGCATGGCCCCTGCGCAAGGATGACACGCAAAATCGTGAAGCGTTCCACATTTTTTGATCGAACGATGCCGGAAATCGACGTGCGTCTGCGTGCGGGTGTGCGCCTGCCGCCGCACATACGTCCGCGCTACGCGCGTTCCGTAGTCGGGAACAACTTCGTGTCTGCGCGAGGGTGTGCGCTGGGCGCCCGTATACGCGCGAAGAACAACCTGTGTCTGCGCGCGGGTGTGCGCCTGCCGCCCCGCCCGCGCCACGCACGTTCGGTCGGATACAGCTTGGTGTCTGCGTGTGGGTGTGTCTGTATGTCCGCCCCGGGGAGGTTTCTGCCCTCGCATTACATACTCCGTACACTTACTGCGTAATAACGGCGTAACAGCAGCCCCCCTCGGTAGGGCCGCGCCACGTGCACTTCCGATTGGGCACCGCCTCGCGACCGTCACTCGCACTGGGTGTCGACGCATCGGTGGTTCAGTGGTAGAATGCTCGCCTGCCACGCGGGCGGCCCGGGTTCGATTCCCGGCCGATGCATCTTTTGCATCCATGGCCCCAACAGGCGATCACCACGGCTAGTTGCCAACGGTTTGGGACCCTCGTCGGCCTCCGTGGCGCAATGGTTAGCGCGTTCGGCTGTTAACCGAAAGGTTGGTGGTTCGACCCCACCCGGGGGCGCTCGTTCTTTTGTCGGCAGACAGTTCACTTCAGTTCCACTTCAGCTTCCAGGCAGCCTCCGCCCAGCCCCAGTGGATGACTCGAGCGGTGATGCGGAGAGGACCGTGTGGCCTAATGGATAAGGCGTCGGACTTCGGATCCGAAGATTGCAGG
>JAQQBG010000263.1:5000-10000 GCA_032199755.1 Ambrosia artemisiifolia | reverse complement strand
ATAAGACAAGGCAGTACCCCTGGAGGGACTCGAACCCTCAATCCCCGGTTTAGGAGACCGATGCCTTATCCATTAGGCCACAGGGGCTACCGGCAACAATCACGTAGTGCGCGTCCACCTACTTTCCACATCGGTGTGGGCAAGACCCGAAAAACGACGAGCTGACTGCCTCCAGGGAGATTTGAACTCCCGACCCCCGGTTTACGAGACCGGTGCTCTAACCACTGAGCCATGGAGGCATCTAACGACAGCAGCAACACGCCCCCACGCAGCAATGACGTCTGGCATCCAGGCGCACGACGCGCGAAACGGTGCACACCAGTCAAACACAACCATCGCGTGAAACAAATCATAGGTACTGTGGGGCGGCGTCACTCCTCAGCGCAGTCGTGGCCGAGTGGTTAAGGCGACTGACTAGAAAAAAATTCAGATAGACATCAGTTTCCCTCTGGGAGCGTAGGTTCGAGTCCTACCGACTGCGGTATTTTTTGGCGCTCCGTCTGTTTATTTAGTCCCGCCGTTTACCCGCCAGAAAAGGTCAAAAATCCACGCGAGGGACGCTCACGCGTCGCCCCTCCGCGGGGCCACTGATCTCCAAGGGGCATCGCCACAGGAGCACGGACAAAACAAATGGATGGTTCATCGTCCCTTTAAAATATCAAAACGATTCAATCGGACCAGCGTCGGGAGGGGGGTGTAGCTCATCGGTAGAGCGCTCGCTTTGCATGTGAGAGGCACAGGGTTCGACACCCTGCACTTCCACTCGTCTCACACTTTTTCTTCTTCTTCCTAGTGTCCCTTCTTTTTTTCAACAACGCGATGACGACACACACACACACACTCGCGCGCACCCACGCGCGCACAAGCACACACAAGCACACACGAGCGAGCGGTGGACAGGTCGGAAATTTTCTGTGTGCGACTAACATGTTCCAAAATAACTCTACAAATCTCATAGTGTGCTCTGGACACTATGAACAGAGCATGCTTACTGAGCACACTCCCACCATAGCGTGCTCAGCAGAGCTCCGGCGGGTGATGCTATGCACGCCCGAGTAAAACTAAAAGGCTGCAGATTATTGGCTTTAGCCTGGCCGCCAGGGGGGGGCGGACGGAATTTGGATGGCTGCAAAGAGTGGCTGTATCGCGCCATACATCAGCCAAAATTAAGCCATGGTAGCGTGCGCAGCCCTTCTGGATGCACCTGGCAGCCACTGGAATGCTCACTTGAGGCCAGGTCAACGCTGCCCAGGGCAGCCGTTCGGCTGCGCAGGGCAGCCCCCACAGCGCTCAGGCTGCTTCCAGCAGCCCTCCTTCACCCCTGCTGCCCCCTGTAGCCACTAGGCTGCAACGCTGCACGCCGCAGCCTTCTGGCTGCACCGGCCTTCCCTCGCCCGGCCGCGCTGCTCCCGGCAGCCACGACACTGCAGAGGGCTGCAGGGCTGCGCGCCGCAGGGGATCATTCAGCCAGAGCCCACTGAACGAATGAACACGCCAACGACGCGCACTCAAGACCGCTCCCGGCGTCACGTCCGCCCCCTTCGGAGACTGGGCTAGAACTGATGCAACTCGGAACATCTACACAGCGTCCGGCGGCCAAAACGCTGCAATGGGCAGCCTACAGCCATTCGCAGCTCAACTGGCTGCAGGTTGAAGCCGCGGTAGGCTGCCTTCCAGCAGCCAATACGCTGCGATGCTCAGCCCCAGCCATGTGCAGCTTGCCTGGCTGGAAAGTGAAGCCCCGGCAAGGCTGTTTTCCTGCAGCCAACACGCTGCCATGTTCAGCCCCAGCCATGGCAGCCTATCAGGCTGCATTTGGAAGCGTTCATTGGCTGCTTCTTGCAGGTAGTGGGCTGCCCACCGCAGCTTGCAGCTTCCCGCAGCCGTAACACTGCGGGGGACAGCCTCTGGTAGCCACTCCAGCGTGATGGCTGCAAGTCCTTTGGCTGCGAGGAAGCCATTGCAGCCGTGCATACAGCCAAAAGCCCGACAAAAAACAGGGATACAGCCATGCCTCAGCCAATCTGCAGCCTTTTATTTTTACTCGGGCGGAGGGCCGCCCGATCACGTAGGCAGCGCAGGTCTGCTCCACACATGCGCGTGTTCGCGTTGCCTATCGCCAGGGCGTCTCGTGCCCGGCACCGTCTCGCCAGAAAGGCCGTGGGTCCTCCCTCGTGCCCATGCTTCTCTGTCAAAGAGTCGAGAGTCGACCATGTGCTATACGCCCGGCTAGCTCAGTCGGTAGAGCATGGGACTCTTAATCCCAGGGTCGTGGGTTCGAGCCCCACGTTGGGCGTTCTCATCCTTTTGCCCGCTCACGCGTGCTTCTGCGGCTTATGTCCCCTTGTCTAACCCCTGGATCCCGCACTTCCCAGAACATCCGGTATGGTCTAGTGGTTAGGATTTCTGGCTCTCACCCAGGCGGCTCGGGTTCGATTCCCGGTACCGGAAGTTTTTGACTCCACTGCGTCACTCCCACCAACTCAACCGCATGGTTGCATTTCCCGCGTCCCACCCGTAACAGACGAGGTGGCCGAGTGGTTAAGGCGTTGGACTGCTAATCCAATGGGCTCTGCCCGCGTGAGTTCGAATCTCATCCTCGTCGGTCCGACCTTTTGCCTCGCCGTCATTTCACTCGTGTTTCTCTGCCCGCACTGGCTTGAATCAAGTGTGTTCGCGGTCGTCACGTTGCTCACCCGTCCGGTCCCATGGTGTAATGGTTAGCACTCAGGACTCTGAATCCTGCGATCCGAGTTCAAGTCTCGGTGGGACCTTCCGTTTTAGGACTGGCGCGCGAGCAGACCGTCGCGTGGGCGCAATCGCCTATTGGCCTGGCCGCGCGACCCGTCCTCAGCCGCCTCCATAGCTCAGTGGTTAGAGCACCAGTCTAGTAGCGTGCTGATCGGAACTGGATAACTGGGGGTCGAGAGTTCGATTCTCTCTGGAGGCACGTCTGTTTTGGATGCTCCTACCTCAAACGGATCGTAACGGATCTGCCACCAACGGGTCGCCGGCAGCCTGGCCGTGCATCACAGTTGGTCCGTTGGTCTAGGGGTATGATTCTCGCTTAGGGTGCGAGAGGTCCCGGGTTCAAATCCCGGACGGACCCAGTGTTTTGTCTTTCTCGCGCCACCTACCCTCCCTTTCCGGCAGCCAGCACCGAGTTTGGGGTAAACGGCCCCCCTTTGCCACAAAAGGAAAGCCTCTCCGGCGGGGAATCGAACCCCGGTCTCCCGCGTGACAGGCGGGGATACTGACCACTATACTACCGAAGACGCGGCCTGGGAGGTGCCCGCACGGCCCGCTTCCCTACCTTCTTGACGGAGCGAAAAGGCGGAACCGGGTCCGATGACTCGCTCCCTCGCTCTGTTGCAGGTTCAACGTTGCTGCCTCGCCCCTGGAGCAATGCTGCTGAGTAACGGTTCTCCATGGCTCTGCCAAAAAGACTGGAGGACCAGGGTATCGATCCCTGCACCTCCCGCATGCTAAGCGGGCGCTCTACCATCTGAGCCAGTCCCCCGAATCTGAGGAAGCAGGACACCGTCGTCGTCCAGGCTCATCTCAGACGGGGGGTTAGATAGCATGCCGCCTCTCGGTCTGCGCCCACCAACACCATGTGCAGGGCTACGATTCCGCTTTAAGGAAAGAAGAGATAAGTGGCGACTGGGCTACGAGTGGGATTTGCTGCCACCATTCGGATCACGCAGGGATTCACAAAAAATTAAAATTCGATCGAAATCGGGCCACGGGACGCTATCGCGGGACGAGCCGATGACAGATGCTCTTTCGGTCCACACAATGATGCCATGGCTTTCCTTACAGCCGGTCCTGTGGCGCAACGGATAACGCGTCTGACTACGGATCAGAAGATTCCAGGTTCGAATCCTGGCAGGATCGCTAGTAGTCGCCCCCTTTTTAGATGGTTGCGGGGACGGCCGCTAGGCGGCTCCCCCGTCGAGGACACGGTGCGAGAGGCTGACCTTTGAGGCTCTGTCTCCGTGGGCAGACCATCGCCACGGACACGGACGCAATGCCAATGCGAAGTCAGTGGCAGTTGCCGTCCGCCTGCCACGCCGAAGAGGCCGCCAGAATCGGAGGGAAGCCTGGGCAGCCCGTCCAGAGGGGCTACGATCCGTGGCTAGAGTGAGCCCGCCCACAGGCAGTACATATACGGTCAGCAGCGCCACTCACTCCCGTACTCGCTTCGGCGGTACATATACTAAAATTGGAACGATACAGAGAAGATTAGCATGGCCCCTGCGCAAGGATGACACGCAAAATCGTGAAGCGTTCCACATTTTTTGATCGAACGATGCCGGAAATCGACGTGCGTCTGCGTGCGGGTGTGCGCCTGCCGCCGCACATACGTCCGCGCTACGCGCGTTCCGTAGTCGGGAACAACTTCGTGTCTGCGCGAGGGTGTGCGCTGGGCGCCCGTATACGCGCGAAGAACAACCTGTGTCTGCGCGCGGGTGTGCGCCTGCCGCCCCGCCCGCGCCACGCACGTTCGGTCGGATACAGCTTGGTGTCTGCGTGTGGGTGTGTCTGTATGTCCGCCCCGGGGAGGTTTCTGCCCTCGCATTACATACTCCGTACACTTACTGCGTAATAACGGCGTAACAGCAGCCCCCCTCGGTAGGGCCGCGCCACGTGCACTTCCGATTGGGCACCGCCTCGCGACCGTCACTCGCACTGGGTGTCGACGCATCGGTGGTTCAGTGGTAGAATGCTCGCCTGCCACGCGGGCGGCCCGGGTTCGATTCCCGGCCGATGCATCTTTTGCATCCATGGCCCCAACAGGCGATCACCACGGCTAGTTGCCAACGGTTTGGGACCCTCGTCGGCCTCCGTGGCGCAATGGTTAGCGCGTTCGGCTGTTAACCGAAAGGTTGGTGGTTCGACCCCACCCGGGGGCGCTCGTTCTTTTGTCGGCAGACAGTTCACTTCAGTTCCACTTCAGCTTCCAGGCAGCCTCCGCCCAGCCCCAGTGGATGACTCGA